>CAUYLG010076608.1:0-29433 GCA_963573385.1 Cacajao melanocephalus
AGGTTCAAGCAATTCTCCTGCCTCAGCCTCGCAAGTAGCTGGGATTACAGGTGCCAGGTGCAGCCCCCCCACCCCCACCTCACCTGACTAATTTTTTTGTATTTTTAGTAGAGACGGGGTTTCACCATGTTGGCTAGGCTGGTCTCAAACTCCTGACCTCAGGTGATCCACTTGCTTCGGTGCCCCAAAGTGCTGGGATTACAGGCGTGAGCTACCGTGCCCGGCCTAATAAACACTTTTCAATAAACAAATGTATGTATGTTCTGGAGCCACCTTGCTGAGATGCCATTATGGCTCTACCCCTTAGTAGCTGCGTGATGTGGACAGGTTGCCATTATGGCTCCACCCTTTTGTAGCTGCATGATGTGGACAGGTTACTTAACCTTCTTCTGCTTCTCTTTCCTCATCTATAAAAAGCATAAGCACTCTTAGATTATTACATTGTATCAGAGTTAAAAGATTTGGCATATATAAGTGTTCCCTAAATATTATCTGGCATCCTTTTATTCAGAGCCGCAGAGAGGCCACAGTGACCCCTGATGACCATATCATGTGAGTACACATGTACATTATGCCCTCCTTTCAGCAAGGCTGCACAGGTAAAGCCTGAAAGTTTCCCCTGCACCTGCTTTCCTAGTGCTCACGCACAGACACGATGATCTCTGTGTTCTCACCTCCCCTCGAATCGGGTCCGGGCTGCCCACCACGGCTGTCTCCGCCACCGCTGGGTGCTCCACCAAAGCGCTCTCCACCTCTGCAGGCCCGATGCGATACCTAGAGGATGAAGGGTTCTAGGGCAGATGCCAGGGCTGGGGTGAACAAAGTTCTCAAATCTCCTGCTTTGGAGTCACAGCTTTCTTTGGCACAGAGGGTGGAGGTCATAGAAAGCCAGAGATCCCTAACCTGTCCATTTCATGGGCCCGAAGTGTAACATTGTAGGCTGAGAAATACAAGACTCCAGTGCTCTCAGCTTCTTGCCTCGCTGCCTGTATTGATGGAGGAGGGTGAATGTTTTGTTTCCTCGGGGCTTGGCCTAAGCAGCTTCTCCCAACATGAAATCTGGAAGCCTCAAACTTGGTCTTAAACATTCATGCAAATTCTGCATATTATTTCCCATTGTATCAGCAGGATTTTCTACTTTTATTTTATATATTTAAGGCTTACAATATGGTGTTTTTTCTTTTTTTCTCTTCTCTTTTTTTTTTTGTCTATTGGACTACTCAAGGTTGAGTAGATGTTTTGATGTACATATACATAGTAACACGATTAAAACACTCAATCACACTAGTATATCCATCGTCTCACATAATTACCTTCTTTTTTCTTTTGTGGTAAGAATGTTTAAAATCTACTCTCTGTGCAAATTTCCAGTACCTCATGTTTCAGAAATTAAAAGAAAAAAAATTCCATCCAGGCTGGGTGTGGTGGCTCACACCTGTAATCCTAGCACTGTGGGAGGCCGAAGTGGGGGATCACTTGAGGTCAAGAGTTTGAGACCAGCCTGGCCAAGAGGGTGAAACTCCATCTTTACTAAAAATATAAAAATTAGCCAGACATGCTGGCTTGAACTCAGGAGGCAGAGATTGCAGTGAGCCGAGATCATGCCACTGCACTCCAGCCTGGGAGACAGTGTGAGACTCTGTCTCAGAAAAACTAAACTAAAATAAATAAAAATTAAAAAATTAAAATCCCATCAATTTCTCTAAAATATCCAAGAGAAATTGTTACTGTAGTGAAATTGTACTGTAGTGTAATTTTTAAAAAATCTTGTAGGGGTTAGCGGCCGGGGCTCAGGGCTAGACTGCCTCAGTTCAAATCTGGATTGTATCCTGGGCTGTCTTTGAGTCTTTAGACAAATTCCCTCACTGGTCAGTGACCCAGTTTCCTCACTAGTAAAATAGGGATAATAATCGCATCTCCGATCCAGCATTGAAAGTGGGTTATATAAAGCATTAAGAATAGTTTTTTTTTACATAGTAAGTACGCCAGGTTAGCTAAATAGTTATAATTAATAATAGATTTATACTAATAGTTTTATAATAGATTTATTAATCTTATCTTGATAGATTTATTATGCTCATAGATTTATAATAGATTTATAATAATAAAAATAAACCATAGCTAAAAGTTAGCTATTATTATTATGTTTGTCCTGCAACATTTTGTGTTTCATTAGAGGGGGCACAAACATGAAATAAGCTCCCTGAACCTATGGAGACCAAGACAGAGTCTCCCTTTTCAGTCCCATTCCCTGCACCCCACTTTAAATTGCACAATGTCTTATTATGGCTCCTCTTCCAGACCTTCTTGAATTTTATTTTGCTTGATTTTTCTGTATGCAGGGATTAGGGAGGTGCACCAAAACCTGGAATCAGGGCACCATAGACACACTCTATTCAGAATTAGGCTGAGGGTCCCATCACCAATGCATGAAAAAATGTCTAGGTAAGCAAGATTCCATGAGGCATGTGATGGCAGCAACAGCCAGCCCAGTGTCAGCCACACCTACCCAGAGGCATTGATGATGTCATCACTCCTCCCCAGGAACCAGATGTAGCCCTCTTCATCCATCCTTGCTTTGTCCCCAGTGTTGTAGAAGTCCCCACATTCCACTTCAGCTGTCTTCTCTGGGCTACCCTGCAAAGAAAAGAGTGCTTCTTTGCCAAAGGCAGTGAATTTAGAGGTGATGAGCCACAACCTTGTGTTCCAATCTGGGTTTGAATTCTGCATCTGTTTCTACTTGGTACCTGGGCAAGTTTTGCCATTTCTCTGAGCTGTTTTCATTACATTTAGCACAAAATGCATGCCACTGCTCTGTGAGTGGCTGTGATTAAACCAGTTTCAATGACAATGTTTAAAAATATCAATTCAGCTGGGTGCGTGGCTCACACCTGTAATCCCAGCACTTTGGGAGGCCAAGGTGGGTGTATCACAAGAAGTTCAAGACCAGCCTGGCCAACATAGTGAAACCCCGTCTCTACTAAAAATACAAAAATTAGCCAGGCATGGTGGCATGTGCCTATAGTCCCAGCTGCTTGAGAGGCTGAGGCAGAGAATTGCTTGAACCCGGGAGGTGGAGGTTGCAGTCAGGTGAGATCAAGCCACTGCACTCCAGCTTGGGCAACAGAGTGAGACTTCATCTCAAAAACCAAAATATCAATTCACTTTGTGTGACACTACACTAGAATGAAATTTCCATTATATTGTGAACCTTGTTCATTGCTATAAGCTCAGCATTCACATAGAGTCTTGACAGAGAGGGGTCAATAAACATTTGCCAAGTGAATTTTCTTCCCTAAATACTATCTCATTTGATTCTCACAGAAAGCCTGTGAGGCTGCTATAATCCATCATTTATCATCAGATCTCCCATTTCACTTTGTGTGCGTGTATGTGTAGCTTTATGCAGTTTTATCACATATGTAGGTTTGTGCATTCTCTATCACATCAGGAAGATCTCTGATATTGCTCTTTTATAATAACATAACCACACCCACCTCCCTCTTCTTTCTTCTTCCTCTCCTCTCTCCGTCCCTGACCCCTTGTTAACAACTAATCTGTTCTCTATTTTTTTAATTTTGTTGTTTCAATCATGTTATATAAATAGAATCATAGAGCATATAAGTGTTTGGGACTGTTTTTCTTTTCTTAGCATAATTCTCTAGAGACTCATCCAAGTTGTGTGTACCAATGGTTTGATCCTTTTTTTTTTCAGACGGAGTCTCACTCTGTCACCAGGCTGAAGTGCAGTGGCACAATCTTGGCTTACTGCAACCTCTGCCTCCTGGGTTAAAGTGATTTTCCTGGCTCAGCCTCCCCAGTAGCTGGGACTACAGGTGTGCACCACCATGCCCAGTTAATTTTTGTATTTTTAGTAGACATGAGGTTTGACCATGTTGGCCAGGATGGTCCCAATCTGTTGACCTTGTGATCTGCTCACCTCAGCCTCCCAAAGTGCTGGGATTACAGGTATGAGCCACTGCACCTGGCCAGTTTGATCCTTTTTATTCCTGAACAATATTCTATGTTGTGGGTGTAGCTCAGTTTTGTTTAACCATTAACCTGTTGAAAGGCATCCGAGTTGTCTCCAGGTTTTGACTATTTTGAGTAAAGCTGCTATGTACATTTGCGTACATGTTTTGGGGTGAAGCTGGCACTTTTTTTGTAGCCCATTTTAAATAAGAAAAAACCTAGGCTCAAGGGAGGCACATTTGCTTTCTCAAAGTCACTTGGTTGCTCACTGAGAGAGTTGATATTTGAATTTATTTCTTGCTTCATGACCTATTCAGTTGACCCCTAAGCAATACCTCTTGTGGAACATGAAATGATTTTAAGAGCTACCTCAAAAAAACATTTTAAAAACATCGAATTACATCCCTTTTCAGATTTACTTCCTATTGTTCTGAGTTTATCCATTGATTCTTAGTTTAGTGCTGATATGCTTTGAACTCTCTGGAAGTCCCAAGAGGAAGGTATGCTTCAGGATCAGAGCTTTCAATAGGAATAGGATTTAGATAGACTATGAGAAAATTGTTTGTTTTTTTAAAGCCTATAGTTATGGTTATAAACCCCTTCTGTTTATGGCAAATAATACTGTTTTTCACTGGTGATATTAGACCAACATGAGTGCTTTTGTGGATGAGTTGAGAGGCACAAGATGATATCAACAACATAAATGGAAGGTGGAACTGTACAGGAGTAGAGTTTTGTTTTTTTTTTTAATGCAACTGAAGTTAAGTAGGTATTAATTCAGATTAGATTATTACAACCTTAGGTTGTATATAATATTCATAGTAATCATGAAGAAAATATCTAAAGAATATAAACAAAAGAAAATCAGAAGGGGAACAAAATGTGTCACAACAAAAAAGAAACTAAACATAAAAGAAGGCAATTATAAAGGAAATGAGGGCCAGAAAATATTAAGCCATACAGAAGACAAAAAGCAAAATGGTAGAAGTCCTTCTGTATCAGTAATTACTTTAAATGTAAGTGGAGTAAACTCTCCAATCAAAGGAAGGAATTGGCTAAATGGATAATAAAACACAATCCAAATATACACTGTCTACAAGAGACTCATTTTAGATTTAAAGACATGAATATGTTGAAAGTTAAAGGATGGAAAATATATCCCCTGCAAAAAGTAATCAAAAGAGAGCTTGAGTTGCCATGAAACAAACTTTAAGTCAAAAGCATTTCCAAAGATAAAAAAGATATTATATATTAATAGAAGGGTTAATTCACCAAGAAGATATAATAATCATAAACATATATGCAATAAACCTCAGAGCCTCCAAATACATGAAGCAAACATTGACAGAATTTAAGGAAGAAATATACGGTTCTACGGCAATAGTTGGAGAATTTAAGATACCACTTTCAATAATGAGTAGAAAAACCAGACAGAAGATCAGTAAGAAAATAGAGGACTTGAACAACATCATAAACTAATTAGACCTGGCAGACATATACAGAAAACTCCATCCAATGGCAGAAGAACACACGTTTTTCTCAAGTGCACATGGAACATTCTCAAGGTTGGACCATGTATTAGTCCAGAAGAGAAGTATTGATTAACTTTAAAAGACAAATTATACAAAACATCTTATCCAGTCACATGAAAGGAATTAACAGAAGGAAAACTTTAAAAAATCACAAATTTTCCCAATGTTTGAAAAATTAAACAACATGCTTTTAACTAAACATTGGATCAAAGAAGAAATCACAAGGAAAGTTAGAAATTATCTTGAGATAGATGAAATAAAAAAAATAACATATTAAAACTTATAGATTGCAGCAAACACAATGCTAAGAAGGAAATTTACACATGTACTATCTTAGCCCATTCGAGCTGCTATAACAAAATGCCATAAACTGGGTGGGTTATAAACAACAGATGTCTCTTAGAGCTCTGGAGATAATACCCAAGAGCAAGCTCTAGGAATCCAAGAGCAAGTCACCAACAGATTTGGTGTCTGGTGAGGGTTCATAGATGGCTATCTTCTTGTTGTGGCCTCACATGAAGAATGAGATGCTTTTGGAGAATGTTACTAAAGTTGCTTTTTAAAGAGCACTAATATTACTAATCATCAAGGAAATGTGAATTAAAACCACAAAGCTACCTTACTCCTAAAATAATTGCTATAATTAAAAAATTTAAAACGATAGATGTTGGCATGGTTGTGGTGAAGAGGGAACAGTTTTACAATGCTGGTGGGAATGTAAATTACTACAACTGCTATGGAGAACAGTATAGAGATTTCTTAAAGAACTAAAAGAACTACCATTCAATCCAGCAATCCCACTACTGGTTATCTACTCAAAGAAAAATAAGGCTATATGAAAAAAACATATGCATATGCAGTGTATAGCACAATTTGCAATTGCAAAGATATGGAACCAACCAAAGTGCCCATTAACCAACAAGTGGATACAGAATATGTGGTATATATACACCATGGGATACTACTCAGCCATAAAAAGTGATGAAATAATGTCTTTTGTGGCAACTTAGATGGAGCTGGAGGCTATTATTCTAAGTGAAGTAGCTCAGGACTGGAAAACCAAATATCGTATATTCTCTCTTGTAAGTGGGAGCTAAGCTATGAAGGTGCAAAGGCATAAGAATGATATAGTGGACTTTGGGGACTAGAGTAGAAGGTTGGCAGGGGGGTAAGGGCTAAAAGACCACATAGTTTAGGTGATTGATGCACTAAAATTTCAGAAATCACCACTAAAGAACTTATCCAACAACCACCTGTACCCCAAAAACTATTAAAAATTTTTTAAAAAGGGCACTAACACCATTCATGAGGGCTTCATGCTCATGACATAATCATCTCCAAACATTACACTGGAGGTTACGATTTCAACATATGAATTCGGGGGAGCCACAAATATTCAGTCTTTAGAACATAGGTTTAAAAAGATTTCAAGCCAAAAACCTTACACTTTAAGGAACCAGAATAAGGACAGCAAACTAAACCCAAGCATAGCAGAAGCAGGAAATAAAGATTAGAGTTCATATAAATAAAATGGCAAATAGAAAAACAACAGCAAAAAATCAAGTTATTTCTTTTGAAAATATCAAAAAAAATTTGACAAGTCTTTAGCTAGATTGATTAATAAAAAAGGAGATCAAAATTACCAAAATTTTACAGAAATAAAAAGAATTATAAAAGAATACTGTAAACAGTAATATGCTAAAAGGTTTAATAACCTAGATGAAATTGAAAAACTATTGGAAACACCCAATCTACCAAACACATGAATCATAAAGAAATAGAAATCTGAATAGATTTGTAACGCATAAGGAGGTACAATTAGTAATCAAAACCTTCCAACAGAGAAAAGGTCTGGGCCAGATGGCTTCACTGATGAGTTCCAACAAATATTTAAGAAGAATTAAGACCAAACATTTTCCAACTCTTTTAAAAAGTAAAGAAAAGGAAAAATTTTATAACTCAATCTTTGAGGCCTGACACCAAAGCCAAACACTACAAGAGAAGAAAACTACAGACCAATAACTCTTATGAATATTGATGCAAAAATCTCAGCAAAATACTTGCAAACCAAATCCAGAAACATATTAAGGGGATTATACATCATGACCAAGTTGTATTCCTGTGTCAACATACAAAAATCAACAAATATAATAAACCACATTAATAGGATGAAAAGAAAATAAGCAAATGATTTTCTCGCAATTGAGGTAGAGGAAGCGCTTGACAAAACTCAATACTCTTTCATGGTAAAAACACTAAATAAACTGGGAAACTTCCTCAACATGATGAGGCCACATAGAAAAAACCGACAGCTAGTATTATTCTCAGTTGTGAAAGTTGGAAAGATTTTCTCCTAAAATCAGAAACACAAGGATGCCTTCTTTCACCACTTTTATTCTACATAGTTCTGGAAGTTCTATCCAAATCAATTAGGCAAGGAAGAGAAATAAGGCATCTGAATTGAAAAGATGAAGTAAAATTATGTCTACCTGCAGATGGCATGATCATATATAAAAAAACCCTAAGAATTTTACACACTCAAAAAAGTTAAAGCTAATAAATAAATTCAGTAAAGTTGTATAAAACAGAATTCATACATGCACAAAAACTCAATTGCATTTCTGTGCACTAAAAAGTAAAAATCCAAAAGAGAAATTAAGAAAGCAGTTCTATTTACAGTAGCATCGAAAAGAATACAAGACAGAGTACCAGTAATAAATTTAATCAGGGAGGCAAAAGACTTGTACACTAAAAACTACAAAACGTTACTACAGAAAATTAAAGAAGATATAAGTAAATAAAAAGACATATAGGATTCATTGATTGGAGACTTAATATTAAGATGACAATACTGCCCAAAGCTATCTACAGATTCAACACAATTCCCATCAAAATCCCAAGGGCTTTTTTGTTGTTGTTGCAGAACTAGAAATACCTATTCTAAAATGCATATAGAATCTCAAAGGACCCCAAACAGCCAAGGCAATCTTTAAAAAGGTGAATAAAGGCCAGATGCAGTGGCTCACATCTGTAATCCCAGCACTTTGGGAGGCAAGGCAGGTGGATCACTGGAGGCCAGGAGTTCAAGACCAGCCTGGCCAATATGGCAAAACCCTGTCTCTACTAAAAATACAAAAATTAGCCAGTTTCATAATCTGGTGTCAGAAAAATAAGTAAATAAAACAATTTTTAAAAGGAGAATAAAGTTGGAAAACTCACACTTCCTGACTTCAAAACTTCCTATAAAACTGCAGTAAGAAAAACAGTGTGGTACTGGCATAAAAATAGACCACTGCAATAGAAAAGAGAGTTCTGAAAGAAACTCTCATGTATATTATCAATTTATTTAAGTATAGATGCCAAAATCATTTCATGGGGAAAAGTCAGTCTTCAACAAATGGTGTTGGAAGCTTCAATGTCTACTTGGAAAAGAATGAAATTACCTTACAACACATACAAAAGTTAACTCAAAATGGATCAAAAATCTTCGGATAGAAATGTAAAATGGTACAGCCATTGTGAAAGTGGTTTGGTATTTTATGCCAAAAAGTTCAGCATAGAATTACCATGGGACCCCACAATTCCCCTTCTCCCAAGAAATAGAAGCAGGAACTTGAACAGATACTTAAATACCAGTGTTCATAGCAGCAATATTTTCAATAAGCAAAATGTGGAAATAACCCAAATGCCCACTGGAAGCCAACTGGGTACACAAAATGTGTTATATACTTACAGTGGAATTTTATTCAGACTTATAGAGGAATGATATTTTGTTAGATGCTAAGACCTAGATGAACCTCAAATTTTACATTTGCCCTTTTGTGTCTGGCTTATGTCACTTATGCTGACATAAGCCAGACACAAAAGGGCAAATGTATAATTTCAGTTATATAAGGAAACTAAAATAGGCAAATTCATAGAGATAAAAAGTAGATTAGAGGTTGCTAGGTGCTGGAGACCAGGGTAGTGAGATTTTATTGTTGAGTAGAGTTTCTGTTTAGGATGGTAAAAATTTTCTGAAGATGGGTAATGGTGATGGTTATACAACACGGTGACTTTATTCGATACCACTGAATTGTACACTCAAAAATGGTGAAAAGAGTAATTTTATATTATATTTTACATAAATAAAATATAAAGTAAAAAATAAAGTATCTGTTCAAATTCCTGCTTCCACTTGTTGGGAGTATAGAATTAGAAGTAGAATTGCTGAGTCCCATGGTAATTCTACAATTCCTTTACATAAATAAGAAGGAAAAAAAAAACTCAAAGAAATCTGAATGGAGGAATACTAACATTTCATGGATACGTAGGTGTGGGTATGTGTTAGGACACCTTTGGAAAATAAAATATGTGATGCTCAATTAAAAAAAATTAGCTGGGTGCAGTAGTTCATGCCTGTAATTCCAGCATTTTGGGAGGGTGAGGCAGGGGGATTGCTTATGCCTGCGAGTTTGAAACTAGCCTGGGCAGCATAGTGAGACCTTATCTTTACAAAAAAATCAAAACATTAGCTGGGCATGGTGGTACCTGCCTGTGGTCCCAGCTGCTTGGGAGGCTGAGTTGGGAATATCTCTTGAGCTCAGGAGGTGTAGACTACAGTGAACTTTAATCACGCTATTGCACTCCAGCCTAGGTGACAGAGCATGATCCTGTTTTTTAAAAAAATTTATTGTTTCGGATTATCCCTGCTTCAACTCAACCAGAATCTCTGTGATAAGGTAAACAAAGTTTACCTAAAGTTGGTTCCCAAAGTTGCCTGCACATTATATAACATATATGTGTTACCCCATGTTTAATTGTTCTTTTATCCAACCTTTAAGTTGTGCTGCTGAGAATTAAGGCTAAGTAAAGCCTGTATGTCCCCTTTTGGTCAATAGTATCACAAAGGAATCATCATCCCCTTGAAACCACAGTGTGAGGATGGCAGTGACACCAGGAGAGCCTCCAATGAAAGTGTCTTTGGAGAAAGAAGAAGTGTGGGATCAATTTCAGGGTCTGGTCACTCTTCCATGGCCAATATTGGAAGCTAAGATTTTCTTCTTGGTGGCCATTTCTATCCTGGCCATGGCTTATTTGATCAGGAGTTTCAGCAGGTTCCCTTATAATCCATCTCAGTTTTCTATAATCCCTGAATTTCTAATTTTTAAAAATCCCAAACCTGCCATTTATTTGATATGTAGAAGATGTGCAACACTTTTAATCTGCAGTTTTTCTCCCTGTAAAATGGAATAATACAGTACCCTGGAGGCTCAGTGAGGATAAGTGATTTGTTCACTCGCTGTTGTTAGTAAGTGAGATGGTATTATTTTAGTCCAGTCAAAGCCTATATTCTTGACTAAAATAGATAATTGGAACCCAAGTCTGATGGTTCTGAAGCCAATTTTCTTTCTACCCCACCAGTCAGCCCAAAAGTCCCAGGTGGGGTAGGACAGCAAAGTTTGGGGGAATGCATGGTGAACTTCGAGTTGAATGAAAACAGATTTCATTGAGTTGGAGCAAATAAAAGATTTGAAGAAGCCCCAGGATGCAGAACTCCCTGTTGGCATCCTTGGGGCCAGGATAGGGGAAGATGGGGGGGTCATTACCTCATAGCACATGAAGAGGCCTACAGGCCTGGCAGGCTTGATTCTGATGCCAATGTTTCCTTCCGTGTTGGGTGGCAGGATGCTGCCCTTGTCGTCAATGACCTGTAGCAAGAGGCCTGTGAATTGTACCAGGATGCCCCAGCCCTTCTGCCCCACCCAAGCACTGTCTGGCTTATGCGTGGTACACTAGAGTGTATAAAATGATGGAGGAAACATCAAAAAATAGAATAAAACTGTCAAAAGCTTTTAAAATCAGCAAATGTGAAACTCAAGGCAAGGGTCTTGTTTCATGGGTTAGTAGATGTCACCCATGTGTCTTTGAGCTGGAAAACACTGATTGAGAACAATGAAAAGCACCAGTTGCTAGAGAGAGCTGCCAGTGCTGCCTCTAGGTATTATTTCCCACCCATTGTGTGTGATGCCCTGGCTGCCAGGGTGAGCAGTGTTCATGCTCACAATAATGCAGTTTTCAACAGAGACCTCCATAGGAAACTGAAGGGGAAAATGAGAAGAGAGAAGGAAGAACAACTGGGGCAGGGAAGTGCAGCTGGTGTTGTCACCTGGTGTCAAATTGTCCAACCCCCACTGAGCCCTAACTGCTCCCTGCCAATGCCCATAGGGCCAGACCTGGACATCGAAGGGTGGAATGGCCTTCCCAAAGGAACCTGGCTTGATCTTCATTTCTCGGAGGGTTCCACAACATATTCCCTGTTCACAAAAGAAAGAAGATTGGGTTTGATCAGAGAGGTCAGGCTGATCACAAAGCAGCCAGAGTCATACACAGCATCCCCTGCTCAGAGATGTAGTATTCCTCTCAATGGATGCTGCACAAAGAGCCCTTGTAGGGAAGCTGGAAGGCCTGGGTCTAGACTCAAGTTATTGACCCAACTCTATTCTACAGTTGTTTTCTGCAACCAGTGTGGTCTGGCTCTGTACTAAGTGCAGAGTCTACAGAATCCAATGAGGAAGCAAAGAAAGAAGAAACAGGGTATTCCCTAGGCTGTGAGCATGAAATGTGGCATGTGGCATGCCCACCATTGATGAGGCATGTGTTAGTTTGCTAGGGGAAGGCCACTAGTCCATTTAACATTTACTTGGGGCTGTTGAGCAGTGATAGGGATTCTGCCACAACTTCTTGACTTATCCTGATGTCAACTTTTCCTTCCATGTTGAGTGACAGGATATTGCCTTTGTCGTCAATGATCTGTAGCAAGAGGCCTGTGAGTCTTACCCTGCAGGATGCCTCAGTGTGTGTGGAGATTGTCTGAATTGCTGGTGCTGTTCTCTCTGTTAGCACCGCCTCTTCTTCATCCATCTTCCTGATGAACTTGATTCCTCCTTTATTGTTCCCACAAATCTATTTCTTTCTATAGCTGAGTGCTTTACAGTCAGACCAATGAGGGCTTGCATCTTCACTACACACTAACTTCATGCCAATTAATCTCTCCTGATTTCCTCCATCAAAGGGCAATAATGATAACACTTACCTCCCAGAGTGCTTGCAAGCATGTGGAAAACTCTGCACAATGCAGGGCATGCAACACATGTTCAATGAATGATGACTACTGGCCATTACTCAAGCTCCAAGAGGAGTCAAGAGAAAGATTATCATTTTGCAGCATTTCTCTCATACGTCTATTGCAACCCACAGGACATTATAATTATTTTTGCTTGTCTGTTTGCTTCAGTAGATAATGAGCATCCCAAGAATAGAGATTGCCTTATTCACCCCTGAGCTTCCAACATCTGGAACAATACCCACCAAAAATAGCAAGGACCACAGCAGTTGCAATGTGAACATATACTGCAGGCTGGACACCAGCCAGAGCGTTATATGCTTTTTGTTTACCTTACCCACAGTCTGTTAAGACTGGCATTATAATTTCCATTTAAAAGTGGGGAAGCTGAGGTGAGAAAGCATGTATGATATCCCTATGGTCTTAAAGCTGTAATTGGCAGAGCTGAGACTTAGACCCAGGTCTGTGCTCCTGGGATAGGAAGACCTTTGCCCACTGCCACGTCACTGCTCACACTGTAGGCATGTGAAAAACGTTGCACAGATGAGTGAATAGATGTGAAAGTATTTTGAGAAATAAAGCACCATCTAGTGCTGCAAATATTGAAATCATGGGTGTAGTGTGTTGTCCTGGCCCATCATCCTCCTTGTCCAAATATGACCCCTTGAGCCATTCAAGCACATGCCCAAAGTCTCAGCATTTTTCAGGTCTGGAAGCAGATAAGTTAACTGAATCGCTATATTTTTTGCAAAATAATGTCAGCCGAGTATGTGAGTTGGCACTAAAATAATTTTGCACAGGGCCTGGGATAGCAGTCATCCCCAGTGTGCTAGAGGGATAATAGAGACAGAGGGGAAAGTGGCTCTGTCCAGCATTGGAAATGGAATTGCAAATGTGTTGGAAGAGATGCCTATCCACACTGTAATTGATGAGGTCCTTGAGCTTCCAGACACACATAATACTCTAAATGCCCTGCCCACCTGGCAGCTCAGTGCAGTCTCTGCTTCTCCCTCGTCCACGCTGCTAGTATCCCACAATCAAACCTGTGTGTTGTCCTCCTAAAAACCAAACAGTGAACTTTTGGAGCCAGCTTCTACCTGCCTCTACAGCCCTAGGGAGGGTTAGTAGAGTTGACAGGACTTGCTAGAGGAGGTGGTCTCCATGTTGCTGGAAAGAGTCTCCTATCCACCCACCTTCTTGGCTCCTCTGAGCTGATGATCACAGGGACAGTGTTAAAATGTCCTTAGACCCATTTTTAAGGTTTTGTCTAAGAGTTCTCAGCACATTGGTCCCCTGGTAAGCTGATGAGTTGTACATTTTCTTTCTGCAGATAGATTTGGGACAAATTAGCCTAGAACTCTAGGGCCTCCAGTTGGCATCAAACAATGCTGTGCATGTGATGGGGCTGAGGCCCACACATGTGGCATAATTTAGCACATCTGCTGGGCTCAGTTGTTGAGCACATGATGACTATCCAGAAGGGACCTGTCCACTTTGAAAAGAAAATAAATCTCAGGATCCCAAAATCACTAAGCCAAAGGGAAAGCTGATGTTGGGAACTGCATCAGTCAAATCTGCCTCCCATTTTATTCCTGAATAAGAGCTATAAAGATAAACCAAAAACCAAAACCAAAAAAAGAAAAACTACCTGCCTCCCCAACAGTTTGCCCACTAAGAAATTCCTTGTGGGCCCCAAGATCTTTACTGTAAAATAGTTCTGTTAAATTTCACCTTGACAACGTAAATTGATAACTTATTTTCACAGGTACAGAACAAAGAAAGGAATTCAAAATCATTCCTCTGTTCACCTGAGAAAATGCATACCCAATTGCTTTCTCCAATTTATGTTTATCTTATGTAAAATGCAGATTCATTAATCTAGATGAATGCACAAGCGACTCTTCCTCTACCCTCTTCTCACATGTGAACAGCTGATCAAAGACTCAAAAGAATGCAACCGTCTGCCTCGTATCTACCCACACCTTTAAAAAATTTCTTCCTCTTTCCCCAATATCTGCCTTTTCCCCTTTAAATATTGAAGCTCTCAAAATTATCTTTGGAGAAAGGCACAAACCTTTTTCCCAGGCATGTGTCCTTAAGCTTAGCAAAATAAACTTTTAAATTAATTGAGACCTGTCTCAGATACCATCTGGTTTGCACCACCTACCGTTTCCGACTGCCCATAGATTTCGTGGAGCGGAACGCCTATCCGTTTTTTCCACTGCTCTTGTTCCTTGGGCAACAGGGTCTCCCCACCAGAACAGCAGTGCTCCAGGGCAGGGAACCTGATACTTGGGGGAAGGCAAGGTGTCAGGCATTGGTGAGCCACCCCAGATCTGTGCATTCAGAGCTCTTAGGTCTGTCACCCAGATCATTCATCCTTCTAGTTCCTCACTTTCTTATTTACCTTCTGGTCATTTTACAGATGGCCATGGCCAAGAGGACATCATTCACTTCCTGCTAGTCCCTGTGAACTATTCTGGCAGAGGGTGGGTGTATGGTGATGAGGC
The DNA here is from genome assembly GCA_963573385.1 of Cacajao melanocephalus. NCBI lineage: Eukaryota > Metazoa > Chordata > Mammalia > Primates > Pitheciidae > Cacajao > Cacajao melanocephalus. The sequence continues at coordinate 15,120 of CAUYLG010076608.1, forward strand.
TATTGTGTTCAATTGGGAATGTTTGGATTACATTTGGATATTAAAGGGACAAGAGGGAGAACAGTGTGTTTATCAGAACTCATTGTGGGGAAGCATTCTGTAGAGCTAAAAAGGACATTTTTATAATCATAATAGGGTAAAGGACAAGATCTTCAGGACATGCTTGGGTGGTGATAGAACCATACTTTTTTAATGGAGCCTGTGCTGTGATAACTAAAGGACTTTTGTATTTCTGAAGGGGGAATGCATGTTAGGGGTTGGAAATGAATTGCTCAGGACATCAGAGCAAATTGAGCTGAGTGTAGGGAAAGAGAGAGACATAAGTATCATAGGGAACAGTCCTGACAGAAGGAATTTCAGAGAAAACAGAAAAGATGTGAACTGAAAAAAACTAAAATATTTTAGCCCAAAATATATTTCTTTGACATATTTTGAAATGGCTGCCACCTGGCTAGCAAATAGAGGTGGCCTTGCAAAGCCATCTTTTATGGAGAAAATGTACATCTGTAGAGACTACCTATTAATGCAGCCATGCCCTGCCCTCTTTCTTTGTTTTTCCCACATCCAGGAGAGATTGAGTATCTAATGCCTTTAAAAGTCTAAAAAGAAACATTTACCATCTATTCTCTCAGAGGGATTCTTTATATACCTAATGAAGCCAGCTTTTCTAGCTAATGTTCTTCTTTTCTCTCTTAACCTTTCTTGCCATTCAACCTGATTTTACCAACATAACCTGTTACTGGCCATGCTCTCAGTCTGCATTCTTTATTGTGTCCTCAGGATGGTACTGTAAACCAAAAATGAAATTTTAAGCGCCCCTAGCCAACTGAATGAACCCCTCCTCCCAGTCAAGGGCATTCCAAAGTTACCCTGAGACAGGAGGTCAGGCCATAATGGAAAAGGGGGGTTGAATGTACCTCATTATTTCCTCCTCCCATTGGAATTCGGGCACAAATGACTAGCATTAACTTGAAACAGAGACCTTAAGATAATTTATTCTCTCTGAAGCCTGCTACCTGAAAGTTTCATCTGCATAATAAAAACCTTTATCTCCACAATCCTTTATCCTAACCTTCTCTTCTATTGATTCAGGTCTTTAGATAAACTCAACCAATTGCCAATCGAAAAATTCTATGACCTGGAAGGCCCTGCTTTGAGTTGTTCCACCTTTCTGGACTAAACCAATATATACCTTACATGTATTAATTGATGTCTTCTGTTTCCCTAAAACATATAAAACCAAGCTGTAGACCGATCACCTTGGGCACATGTTCTCAGGACCTCCTAAGGCTGTGTCACAGGCATGTCCTTAACCTTGGCAAAATAACCTCTAAGTTGATTGAGACCTGTCTCGGATAGTACTGGTTTACAGTATGTAAATTTCTGTAAATCATTGAAAAGTGGGCTTTTCATTCTGAAGGCTCCAATGTATACATATTAAATTAATTTGCAGTATTTTTCTCCTGTTAATCAATCTGGTTCATGTCAGTGCTTTTATACGGAACCTTTTGGGGTCCAAGAGCCTGCGGCTCTCATAAAATATTGGTAGTGAGGGCTAAGCTCTGATATCTTATCTTACCCAAATTCCTCCCTAAAGAGTCTGGGGAATCATGCCCTACAAACCATAAATTCTCATCAGATGGGTTTTATTGAACCCTGTATATCATGATTTACATTCTAATCTGACTCTGGCATAGCATTACAAGACAAGGAAGAAAATAAAAATATTTTATCCTAAAACATGTTTCTCTGCCATATCTTGAAATTGCCCTGCAAAGTCTCTTGTGGGAAAAGTCCATGTTCTATACAAAGTCCCCTTTCCCCTTTGTTTTCCCTCTTTCCTTTCCAGATCCAGGAGATAATCAACTAAGAGCCAGTCACCCTTTTAAGTTCAGTAAAAAGTGTTTTAGAATCTGCTCTCTTTCTCTGTGAAGTCTGCTATCTGAGAAGTTCCTCTGCAGAATAAAACTTGGTCTCCACAATCCTTTATCTTAACCTGAACATTTCCTTTGATCCCAGGTCTTCAGATAAACTTAACAAGAAAATGTTTAAATTTACCTATAGCCTGAAAGTCTCCGCTTTGAGTAGTTCCATCTTTCTGAACCAAACCAATGCATTTCTTAAATGTATTTGATTGATGTCTCATGCCTCCCACAAATATATAAAACCAAGCTTTCCCCCGACCACCTTGGGCACATGTTCTCAGGACCTCTTGAAGGCTGTGTCATGGGTCATGGTCACTCATATTTAGCTCACAATAAATTTCTAAAAATATTTTACAGAATTTGACTCTTCATCAACAGTAGTAGTTTACTAGGTATAGCATGTGAGATAATCTCTCTTCTCCATTTTTCCCATGAAGTTTTCCTAAAGAATACAAAGCAATCACAAAATAATAATTGGATTCCCTGAAGAAAATGGAGAAAAGTGATAAAAGTCTCAGAGCCAGCTGGATGTAGCTAGCATGAGGCTGAGCCCAGCCAGCTCTTGGTGATAAGGAAAGTAGCACCATCTGGACTTCTTTTCCACCTCATCACCCTCTCCTGATATAAACAGGGTCAAGAGCCAGGATAGGAGGATTGTGTTCACTGAGGATGTCTTCCTCATTCTTGAAGCCTAAACCAAAGTACATAAAGTGGGCAGAGTCTCAGATGGAGTCATTAGTTATGCCCTGATAAAATGTGTACTGAGTTTGGACCAAGATCATCATCTGAGGAATGTTGCAAAATGTGGCTGTCATATGAGCTTTGAAATTCAGATGGAAATAGAATACAGCCAGACTGAAGCCTCTTGAGTAAAATCAAATTATAATTCAAAGTTAGCTCTGTAAGGGCAATCATTAAACTGTGATATTTTAACTATTATGTCTAAAACATGTTAGCTCTGATTTTTGAAGTACAGTTTCAGAGTTCCTAAAAGATACATAAATATCCATAAGTCTCAAAGAGTGTATTTTTGGTTTAGCTGGAAATTAACTCTCAAACACAGGAAGATGCAAAAATAAAGCTGTATTAAGATAACACCACACACCCACCAGCCTGGCAAAAAAATAGTAAGTCTGACAATACCAAATATTGGCAAGAATGTGGAACAATGGGAATCCTCTTGCCCTGCTTATGGAAGCATACATTGACTTGGAAGATAGTGTGATATTGTGTTGTACATGTATGACCTGCAATTCCTCCCCTAGAAAAACTCTACAGAAATGCATGCTTGTATACACCAGGGTACATGTCCTAGAATTCTAGGTAGCATTAATCATCAGTAGTCTCAAAGTGAAAACTACAAAAATGTCTATTAATAGTAGGACTGGTATAAGAAATTGTGGTATTTTCATAAAATAGGATGTTACACGCAATGAAGATTAACTACAGCAACATGCAACACATCTTAGAAACATAATTATTACATAATAATGTAACATTACATGTGTGAAGTTCAAACACGTGTAAAATAAAATTTTGTTTAGAAATAGTTTCTTACGAGGTAAAGTATAAAGGAAAGTAAGGAATTAACAACATAAAAGTCAAGATAGTTGTTTCCTTTAAGGGAGATAGAAGTCTCTGAAATGCTGGCAAGGTTATGTTTTTGTGACTTGGATGAGTGGTTACACAGGCATTTTCTTTTCAATAATTCATTAATCTGTAAATTTCTGTCTCATGCATTTTCTGTATAATTGTTATTTTATAATTCAAATGTTTAAAAAGGAATCAACTCACAATCATGCAAGGCTCACTGAGTTTCCTTTGGATCTCTGAATCTGCTTTAATTTAGCTAATTAACTTTTGATCACTATCACCACCAACATTTACACACACACTCCTCAAAGAACCAGAGAAAAAACAGTCAGACCATGATGTATGAGATTCCTCAAAATCCTACCCGAAGATGTTGTTCTACCTGGTGAAATCCAGCTGCAGAATCATTCGAAATATAGTTGATCCACCAAATAATATGGTGATGGGATATTTTGACAATGTCTGGAAAGAGAAGAGAGAAGAAAATATTTTTTTACAGTTAAGGTTAAACTATCATTCAGTTATTAGCAGTCTAGTTCTGACCTTCCCTCTAGGAGAGCCCATTTATTCATTTATTAATTATTTAAACACACATATATTGAGCATGGATTTAATACATGGTATGTGTCAGTTATAGCTGGAGAAATACAAAAAGAAAGGTAATGTTCCAGCTCCTATGGTGAGTAGGCACTAATATGATAAACAGGACTCAAATGATAAGACAGAAGTTAGTGGATGTCATAAGATTTGAAGTACAAAAGTTCTGTAAGAACACAGGAGAGCAAAATATTCCTTCTAGTTGTGTGTCCCGGGGGCTTGATGGAAGAGGTGATATTTAGTCAGGATGTTACCAAATGGGTATGGTGTCCACAGGCAGAGAAACAGGGAGTCTCTTGGAGATAGATGAAATAAGAAGTAGGGTCTTAGGAGCTAAAAAAAATTTCAGTCAAGTCAAATAATATGTTTTATTTAGACTCTTTGGAGAGGAGCAATAATTAAATTTAGGAAGATTGAGGTAAGTTGGGGTCAGGTTATTTAGACCATAAAATGTTTGGTATTCATGATTAATTAGCTGGATGTGTTATGTTTCCGAGTTTCAGATCAGGGTGGAGATACACTAAGAGAGTGAAGAGTAGAGAGAAGAGAATGTGGGTTTGGGTGTCTTAATTTAAATCCTGTTACTTAATTTGTCTGTAATTCTGTTTCCTTATCTGTAAAAGGTAATATTCCATTTAGAATCCTGGTGAAATATAATGGTCATTTGGGGACAAATCTGGCTCTACTTGCAGTCCCTCCCTTCATAGACCCAATCAGGTTTCAATCTCTAGCATCTACCTCTTTATATGCATTTAAAATTTTTGTTCTATTCTCATGCCTGGCCCACTGCTTCTACCCCAACAGGTGTCTTTCCATGTCCGTGATGGTCCCAGGCCCATGCCAGCAATGTCTGTGTCAGTATCCTCACCCCAGGCACAGAGAATTGGATTGGTGACTTGGTGACAGATAATTGTCTTAGGCTGGATCACTTGCTCAGTCTCTAGTTGATCTGGACTGGTTATGTGGGGAGGGGGAATGTCAGCCATAGAATGCTGTGATTGCTGTGTTTGACCATGTGCATTAAAGTAGTAAAAGTAGTTCTACAAACAGAAAGAAGGAAGCGAGTCTATAGGGAATAGCAGAGGAGACACTACAGCTGCCTTGATTCTTGGTGTCTTTCTAGTTTCTGTTTTAGATCCTTCTCAAGCTCATATTGCTCTTTCCCTACAGAATAATGAGCTTTTCGAATTCCTTCTTTCCTGTATTTCTTTTTCCATTAAGCTACTTTGAAGTAGGCTTCTGTTACTGGCAGCCAAGGGAGCTCTGCTTAATAGGTAAGAATTAGACATCGTAGATGTCGTGGGCCTTTCCCAGTACTTGGCACTTAGTAGGTGTTCACCAAGTGTGGGTTCTGGCTATTATCATGTAAATTGTAATCTATGACTCCTCTTGGTGCTTTGCAGCTTTCAGTGGGGTGTGGAACAAAGAGCAGGAGACTCTTGCAACAGATTTGGCAAGAAGGACTAAGTTGACAGGGGTGGGCAGAGAGGAAACGGAAGGAATGTTTTGTTTTACTAATTTGAATAGTAAATTTTTATTTTTATTTTTATTTTTTGGTCTAAGTGCCCCCTTTAAAAGGCAGAGTAGCAAGATAGATAAAAAGGAAAGACCCAACTGGTCTTCTGTCTTCATGTCATGACACCCACAGGCTCAAATCAAAGAAATGGAGTAATATCTGCCATGCAAATAGAAAACAAAAAAGAGCAGGAGTCATTATTCTTGCATCAGATAAAACAGACTTTAAACCAGCAACAATTAGGAAGGACAAAGAAAAGAGCATTATGTAATGATAAAGGGTTTAATTCAACAAGAAGACTTAACTATCCTAAATATATGCACACCAAACATTGGAACACCTAGATTCATAAGATAAGTTCTTCTTGACCTATACAAAGACTTTGCCAAACAAAAATATTGAGTGACCTCAGCAACACACTGAAAATGTTAGAAAAATAATTAAGGCAGAAAACTAACAAAGAAATTATGGACTTAAACTCAACATTTGATTAATTGGAGATAATAGACATCCACAGAATAATTTACCCAACAACCGCAGAATATACATTCTTCTTGTTCCCACATGGAACATGTTCTAAAATTGACCACATCTTCAGTCATAAATCAAGTCTTGATAGATTCAAAAAAATCAAAGTCATACCAAATACATTCTCAGACCACAGTGCAATAAAAACAGAAGTCAATGCCAAGAAGATCACTGAAAACTATACAAAAACATGGAAATTAAAGTTTTATTCTGAATAACTTTTGGGTGAACAAGAAATAAAAAAAGTATTTGAAATTAATGAAAATGAAAACAGAGATACAACCTACCAAAATCTTTGAGATGCACCTGAAGCAATGTTATAAGGAAAGTTCATAGCACTTAAGAAGTTAGAAAGATCTCAAATTAAGAACCTAATATCACATCTAGAGGAACTGGAAAGAAAAGAACAACTAACAAACACTAAAGCTAGCAGAAGAAAATAAATACTTAAAGGACTGAATGAAATTGAGTTGCAAAAGCTTATACAGAATATCAGTGAAACAGAGCTTGTTTTTCAAAAGAATGAATAATATTGATAGACAGCTAGCTAGATTGACAAAGAAGAAAATGAGAAGATCCAGATAAGCTCAATCAGAATGACATAGATGACACTATAAATGGTCCCACAGAAATAGAAAAGATCCTCAGAGACTGTTATGAACATATCTATGCACATAAATTAGAAAATCTACAGGAAATGGATACATTCTTGGAAACACACAACCTCTGAAGATTGAACTAGAAAGAAAGTGAAAACCTGAACAGACAAATAACAGGATCTGAAATTGAGTCAGTAACTACTAATCCCAAAAAGCCCTGGACAAGGTAGATTCACAACTGAATTCTAACAGATGAACAAAGAACTGGTACCAAGCCCACTGTAATCAAAAAAATTGAGAAGGAGCTCCTCTCCAACTCATTCTATGAAGCCAGAATCATTCTGGCACCAAAATATGGCAGAGATACAATGACAAAAGAAAACTCCAGGCCAGTATCCCTGATGAACATAGATGCAGAAATCCTCAACAAAATACTAGTAAACTGAATCCTGCAGCACATCAAAAAGTTAATTCACCATGACCAAGTATGCTTTATTCCTGGGATGCAAGGTTGGGCCAATATCTGCAGATCAACATATGATTCATCTCATAAACAGAATCGAAAGCAAAAACCATGTGATCCTCTTAGTAGATGCAGAAAAAGCCTTAAAAAATCCAAAGTCTCTTTATGATAAAAACCCTCAAGAAATGAGGCATTGAAGGAATGTACCTCTAAATAATAGCCATCTATGACAAGCCCACACCCAACATCACACTAACCAGGCAAAGGCTGGAACCATTCTCCTGGAGAACTGGAAAAAGAGTAGGATGCCCACTCTCATCACTCCTATTCAATATAGAATTGGAGGTCCTAGCCAAAGCAATTAGGCAAGAGAAAGAAATAAAAGATACTCAAACAGAAAAAAAAGTCAAACTATCTCTTTTTGCTGACAATACAATTATATACATAAAAACTCCCAAAAACTCTGCCAAAAGGCTCCTGGAACTGACAGACAACTTCAGTAAAGTTTCAGGATATAAAATAAATGTACAAAAATTAGCATTTCCATACACCAACAATGTTCTAGCTGACAGCCAAATCAAGAAGGCAATCCAATTTACAATAACCACTAAAAATGAAATACCTAAGAATACATCTAACCAAGATGGTAAAATATGGCTGCAAAAAGAATTACAAAACACTGCCGAAAGAAATTGTAGATGACACAAATAAATGGAAAAACATTCCATGCTCTTGTATTGAAAGAATCAATATTGTTAAGATGACCATATTGCCTAAAGCAATTTACAGATTCAATGCTATCCCTATTAAAATGCCAAGTCATTTTTCACAGAATTAGAAAAAACAATTCTAAAACTCCTATAGAACCAAAAAGAGTTTAAATAGTCAAAAGAACAAAGCCAGAGGCATCACGTCGCCCAACTTCAAACTATACTGTAAGGCTGCAGTAACCAAAACAGCATGGTGCTAGTACAAAAACAGACGCATAGACCAATGGAATACAGTAGAGAACTCACAGCTATAGCTGTATGATCTTCAACAAAGTGAACAAAAATAATCAGTGGAGAAAAGAGTACCTATTCAATAAATGGTGCTGGGAAAACAGGCTAGCCATATGCAGAAAGATGAACCTGAGCCCCTGTCTTTCACTATATTCAAAAATTAACTCAAGATGGAGTAAGGATTTTAATATAAAACCTTACACTGTAAATATCCTAGAAGAAAATCTAGAAAATACTCTTCTGGATATTAGCTTTGGCAAAAATTTATGGCTAAGTTCTCAAAAGCAATTGCACCAAAACCAAAAATTAACAAGTGGGACCTAATTAAAGAGCTTCAGCACAGTGAAACAACTTATCAAGAGAGTAAATAGCCTACAGAGTGGAAGAGAGTATTTGCAAACTATGTGTCTGACAATATTCAGATATTAGAATTAAGTTATTTGTAGATTCTAAGATCTGAATGTCTAATTAGAACTAATATCTAGAATCTACAAAGAACATAAATCAACAAGTAAAACCCAAATAATCCAATTAAAAATCAGCAAAAGACATAGACACTTCTCAAAAGAAGAAACGCAAGCATCCAACAAACATAGGAAAAATGCTCAATGTCACTAATCGGCGTGTAATAACCTAACCTAGGTTAGCCTAACTGACTCCATCTTAGTGCAAACCTGAGAAGCTCTCTCGAGCCTCTCCCTCCCTGCCACAGCCCCTCAGGTGCGTTACTGGGTCACGCTGCACTCAAAGCTTTGAACCGTTAAGAGTGGTTTACACTGTTCACAGTACCTGTAACCACTGTAACTGCATCCTGCTTGGCAAGTCTATCTGCTCTTGTGAATACCTTCCTTGGTGATTAATTGTATGGAAAGTTCCCCCTGCTACGCCCACTTAGTGATTGTATGGAAATACCCTTAGCAACCAGCAATCCTGGGAACCCCCTGCCCCTTGGTTACTAGCTTCCTCCTACTAACTTGCTTGTTCTGCTTCTGTAAAATTCTGCTTCAGCTAGGCTGCCCCCTCCCTTACCTAAATCAAGGTATAAAGGGAAATCAAGCCCCTTCCTCGGGGCCAAGAGATTTTGAGCATTAGCTAACTCTGGGTTGCCAGCGGAATAAGGGACTCATAATTTGAACTCAGAGCGTGGCGTTTCCTTCTAACTCACTCAGTTATTACAAAAGAAATGAAAATTAAAACCACAGTGAGATACCATCTCACACCTATCAGAATGGTGGTTATTAAAAAGTCAAAAACTAACAAATTCTGGTGAGGCTGTGGAGAAAATAGAATGCTTATACACTACTGATGGAAACGAAAATTAGCCACTGTAGAAGGCAATTTTAAGATTCCTCAAGAAACTTAGAACTACCATTTGACTCAGCAATCCCATTACTGGGTATATAGCCAAAGGAAAATAAATAGTTCTACCAAAAAGACACATGGGCTCATTATGTTATTGGCAGTGCTATTCACAATAGCAAAGACATGGAATTGACCTAGGTGCCCATCAATGGTGGATTGGAGAAAGAAAATGTGGTGTATAGACACCATGGAATACTATACAGCCATAAAGAAGAATGAAGTTATGTCCTTAGTAGCAACATAGATAAAGCTGGAGGCTGTTATCCTAAGTAAATTTATGCAGGAGTGAAAAACCAAATATCACTTGTTCTCACTTATAAGTGGGAGCTAAACATTAAATACACATGGACATAAAGATGGAAACAATAGACACTGGGGAGAACAATAGACACTATGGGCGGGCAGCGTGGGCTTAAAAAGCTACTTGTTGGGTACTATACTCACTATCTGGGTGATGAGAATTTTCTTACTCCAAACCTCAGAATCATGCAATATACTCATGTAATGAATCTGCACATGTACCCTATTAATCAAAAACTTAAAAGACTTTTTGTTTTAGTCTTCAATGAAATGGACTAATACTATATAGAAATTAAAAATTATTATGAATAATTCATAAAAGCAGTAAGTTGGGAAACAGTAATGCAAGTGCGTTTTTTGGTAAATTTGTAGCATTTTAAACTTTAAGCATTTTATTAAGGCTTATAATACATAAAGACCTTTTGGGACATCTCTATAGTAGAGGGAGAATTAGGCATGAGGGTGGGAAGGGTAGTGTCAGTGTTGTTTGTGGTGCTATAAGTCTCAGGTGCAGAATATGGTACAGAAAATAATGATGGTGATGCAGGAGGAAGTATTAATATAGAGGTAGAGAATGAGATAAGATCAGATGTGCTTTACCAACCAGTAGGTTGGAAATGTTTTGCTATCCTGGGAGAATTAGCTTGGACCAAAAAGACTAGATCATGGGTGCAGTCCTGATAGCCACCTGCATTGATGTGCTTGCTGAGAAAAATGGAGGTGAGGGAAATTGCTTAAAAAGAAGAGAAACAGTAAGGGCAGACCACTGGAGGACTGCAGTATTCAGGAGCAAGCTAGGTGAAGCAGAGGTGGCTGCAGCAAAGAGAGAATGTTCTTTGATGAAGTTTGGTATTAAGGTGGAAAAGATGGGTTGACCCAGAGTGTAGCAGGTTCAAAGGAAGGCATTTTAGGATAAGGACACTAAATATGTTTATGGACTGAGGGTGTAAAACTAGGGAAAAGTGAGAGACTGAAAATACAGGAGAAAATGCACAGTAAGTTGAAGATTAATAAAGAAGTGCTGTTTATCCAAGAGCAGGAGATAGAATTCTGCAGTGGTTGTGCAGAGCAGGATTTTGAGAGCTGGAGGGCCAAGTCTGCCTGTGAGATGGAAAGCAAGGGCGTGATGGAGACATAAAAAAAATTTTGGGGTGAAGGAAAATACAGAGAAGGAGTTCATGCAGGTGACTTGAATTGTCATCATGATGTACTCATCATAAAAGCAGCAGCAGATGCCACTGATAGAGTGTTTTCTATGTGCTGACTTCAGGGTTAAGTACTTTACACATAATGCCTTTATCATCTCATTAATATTACCTGAGATTTTTTTAGGTAGTAATTATTAAAAGTCCTATTTTGCAGATAAGGGAACTGAGGCTCAGAGTGGCATGTATCCTGCTAGTTAATTTCAAAGGTGGGATAAGAAGCTAGACCTGTCATATTCCAAGGGCTGTTTTTAAACATTTCATCATTTTAAGTAAGAACACACACACACACACACACACACACACGCAGCAGCAGCAGCTGCTTGCCCTGGCAGAGTTAGGGTCCAAGATCTGGGAGACTTGGGCTTGGTGTGCTTGTTTTAATTTTTCAAAATGCACATCCTGGGTCCCCAATTTACAGAGGCTGATCCACAGGCCTGGAGGATGGCCCAGTAATATGCATTTTCTTCAAGGTCGCATTTTGATGTGACTCAGATATAGTGAGTCAGATACACTGCTCCACACTTTGAGAAGCCCAGATACAGGATTGTTTTAGGCTTATAGGCCTCTTTGCTTAATAAAATATTTTTTAGCAGGGTCTAGCTTTTGGCCTGTAAACAGGGATTTTTTTCTGGAATTTTGTTGATAGTGGAAGGTGAGTCTTCTTACCGGTATGATGACGTTGGGGTCAAACGGCAGCAGATGGTGGATGAAGACTGTACACCCTGCTGTCCACGGTTCAAACAGAGCCCCCAGGGCAGCCACAATCCAGCCTGAGTCCGACAGGCACCATATGACATCAGATGTCTTCAGGCTTATTAATTTCCTGCTAACTCCAAAATGTAGTGGCTTCAGCCGTGTGATCATGGCCAGTGTGATGAAGGGCTGTGCATTCTGGTTTTCAGCTATGAACCCACCCATCTCACTCTCAGTTCATGTGATTTGTGTGGGGCTCCACACCACTCTCAGCTCATGTCTCAAAGGTGTACTGCCAAATATTTCCTGATTACATACAACTGAAACTGGTTCAATCATACTACCTCTCTTAAACTGATTTTCCTCCAGTGTTCTGTGTATCCAGACATGTTGTCCCTGTCCATGAAGTTGTCCAAGCCCCAAACTTTGGCATCAACCTTGATGTCCTCCCATCTCCCGTGTTTAGCCAGCAGATCTGGTTCACTCTATTTCCTGAAATCTCACCTGTGTTAATTTCCTTCCTATCTCTGGCAGCTGATCCATGACATTACCAGCTTGCACCTGTATTAGTCTAAGAGCCTTTAACTGGTCTTCCCTAACTCTATTAGAATTTTCTCCAATCCATTCTCCATCCTGCAGCCATGGTGACCTTATCAAAATACGAATTTCATCAGATCTTCTCCTCCCTAAAAAACTTGCAGTATCTCCCCATTGTTTTCCTAATAAAGTCTAAACTCTACAACAAGGTCTGCAAGATCCTACATGGTCTGAGCCCTACTCACTTTTCCAGCTCTTCCCATTGGTCCCTATACCCTGAGACCCAGATATTCCCATGTCTCTGTAGTTCTATAAATACTTCTTTTTATATCTTTTTGTCTGCACATATTATTCCACCTGCACAGAAGCTCTCCCTTCTTTCACCTCCATTCTTCCATGGGTTTTGCTACTCAATTGTCATTAGTGCAAATACCCACTGCCCCTGTTCTGGTTAATACAAAAAGACTTCTGTGCTCCCTGTTCTGTTTAATATGTTAATAAATTAAAAGGCATAAGGAATTTGGTCCATTCTGAATATTACTAGTTGGATATGAGAAGACGCACAAAAGGAGAGGTTTGGTTTACAGGTTTGATTAACCCAAGGCTAGAGCTTCACCATCTGTGTATTGTTTGTTCTAGATTAGGGGTGATGGCATGGCATAGCTTGGTTCCAGATATTTTGTTCCCTAGAAGTTAATAATTGGGGAACTCTTAAGTCTGATTTGTCCATAATAGCGGACAGGTGAGGCTCTGTCATGTCAGGTCACCCTGCTGGAATATTCTGTTTTTCCTCACAAAACTATGGAACCAGTCAGGCTTGTCATGTGTGTGGCTTATGGAATGTCAACTGTCTCTACCCACATCTCCTCCATACCTCCTATGAAGAGCTCATATAGAACCTAAATGTGCCTCCTTTGTTGCTCTGAGGCCTCTGTCAGCAAACATTTAGGATACCCATCCTTCACTCTCAGACCCTGAAAGGTCTGAACCAAAGACAGTGGAAGGGAAAAGGAGGATGGAATCACTTCTACTTACAGCTCCTTTCCAAAGACACACACACACACACACACATACAAAGCCCACATCTGGGACCCAGCTTCTACGTCGGTGCTGTCTTTCCTACCATGAAGGGGAGGAGGATCGTAAGGCAAGCCCATGGCTGTGTTTTGCCATCTTGGGGAAGCCTGTGGTCCCACTGGTGAAGAAGATGGCCATTGGGTCCAAGGTCTTTGACTTAATACAGGTGTGTTCTGGGGATGCTGATCTGCAAAGGGGTTCAAGACAAAAGGAAAAAAGTAATGATTGCTGTTTCTTCATCTTCTGGGGAAGCAAAAGAAACATAAGGCATGGACAGGAAACTGGAAGTTTGCAACACTGGAGGAAAACCAGCCCTCCTGGTATTCGGCATCAAACTGACTTGATGGGTGATTTGAACATGTGGACTGGCATTTTTTTTTATTTGAAAAATTGGTAAAATATGGTAAATCCTTAAATGATTTAATAAACACTTAAATAGCACTGGCTATGTTCCAGGCAATGCTCTAAGTGATTTACAAATATGAACTCATTCAGTACTCAGAGCAAACCTAGGAGGTGAGTACTACTCTAGTCATGCCCATTTTGCAGGTAAGGAAACTGAGGCTCAGAGAGGTTAGGTAATTTGCTTGGTAATATACAGCTAGCAAGTGGCAGAGCCAGGATTCAAACTCAGTCTGCACCCTAGTCTGTGCCCTTAACCAGACTGCTAAACTTGTTTTTTAAAATTGAACTCTGACCTTGGTGATGAGGGGTGGGGAAGAGAAAGAAAGGGTGAAAGTAAAAAATATATATATGTATAATTTATATAAATATATATATAAATATAATGTATAATATATATTATATAATATACAATATAATATATATTTAGTATATAGATATAATTTATATATACAGTATAATATATAATATACATAATATATAATTATATAAATTATAATCATAAAATTATAT
>CAUYLG010076610.1:0-114196 GCA_963573385.1 Cacajao melanocephalus
AATAAAAAATTAGCCAGGTCTGGTGGCGCGTGCCTGTAATCTCAGCTACTCGGGAGGCTGAGGCAGGAGAATTGCTTGAATCCGGGAGGGGGAGGTTGCAGTGAGCCGAGATTGCACAATTGCTCTCCAGCCTGGGCAACAGAGAGAGACCCTTTGTTAAAAAAATTAAAAAAAAAATTGTCAGCCCTCTGTGTTCTAGGCACTAAGTGCCTTGCACTAATCTCATTTAATCCTCTAAATACCTCCACTATAGAGAGGGGTGAAAGCCCCATTTGACGGAGAAGGAAACCAAGAGAACTAAGTTACTTGCCCAAAGTCACCAAGCAGACGACGGCGGAGCTGGGAGCCTGATCCAGAGCCTGGATGCTGAGGACTGCGGGTGGCACAGGGACAAGGGACAATGGTAGGGGAAGGGAGAGAGGTCCAGAAGAAAAAAAGCAGTTTGGGAAAGCAGGCTTCATTCAAATCCATAATCAGAAAGCCTAGTGTGTCAAGGATGTCACTCTTCCTGCTCTTGGGTCTCCAGAGGGAGCCAGGGAATAGGCAGAGGGCCCAGGCTCACCTGCCCTGCACCAGCAGGAAAGGCCTGGGACCACCCTATCACCTGCTCCCTGCATCCTGGAAAGCCCAGGGAAGGAAGGGCTGGGTCTTGTGATGAAATCCAGGGCTGGTGGTGTGGAGGGCAGTGCTGGGCCTGCCAATGGCCAGACATCAGCCCTCTCTTGCACCAAACCAAAGCTAGAGATTCTGATGACGGAGTGACTGGGAGCCGGAGCTGCGACAACCTGGACTCTGGCTCCAGACTTTGCACTCAGCCCACAGCCCCTCCAACCTCCTGTCCATGTTTTGTCTGCCTATCTCTTCTTAGACGGTCACTTTGCCATTTCCCCTGCCTGCCATCAGTCATAGGAAGGGCTGAAATCTCCTCTCTTGGAAGAGAAGACACAAGACAGAGCTATGGTCCCGGACTGACAAGGTGCTTCTCCCTGCCGCCCTCCCGCCTCTCCCTCCACCGCCCATTCCCTTTCTCAGACTCAGGGATCAGGGCACTGTGGAAAGGGACCCTCCTGAGAGAGGAGAGCGAATATGTGGCAGGGAGAACCTGGACACATGAGAAATTGCAAATTACACCCACAAGGGCAGATTCCGCTAACCAAGGGTAGGGAGGGTGGGAAAAGGAGGGAAGAGCTGAGTGCAGGGACAAAGCCATAACCCTGCTGGATTGTTTTGGGGCCTGCCTATTCGGGGAGAGGAGCTGCCAAAGCTCAGTAACAAACCCCAGGCAGATGTGGGAGGCATGGCCGGACTTGCCCTTCTTCCTGCCTGCTCCTCCCCACCCTAGAGCTTGCTCAGGCACAGGCTGGTTCAACGTGACACTGTGACACTGATGCTGTCTCTGCCTTTAAGAATGTGGTAGATTTCTCCTGGGCCCTGCCTCGATCTCTTCCCTACATTAAAGGTTTCTTTTTTTGGAGTTTCTTGAATAATACAAGTGTATTAGTGGAAAAATTTGAAAATAAGGCCAGGCACGGTGGCTCATGTCTGTAATCCCAGCACTCTGGGAGGCTGAGGCAGGCGGATCACCTGAGCTCAGGAGTTCAAGACCAGCCTGGCCAACATGGCAAAACCCCATCTCTATTGAAAATGTAAGAATTAGCCAGGCACGGCGGCACACGCCACACCTGCAATCCCGGCTACTTGGGAGACTGAGGCAGGATAATTGCGTGAACCCAGGGGGTGGAGGATGCAGTGAGCCTAGATACGCCACTTTGCTCCAGCCTAGGGGAAAGAGGAAAAAATGAAAAAGACAAAAAAAAGAAAAGAAGAAAAGAAAAATTTGAAAATAAAGTACAAAGAAAAACGTAAAATCCACCCATAAATCCCTTAAATCAGGGGGAAACAAGGCCACTGTCTGGTGTTATCTTCCTAAGTTAGTTAATTTTCTTAAAACAGGAAGACTGGGGCTGGGTGCGGTGGCTCACACCTGTTAATCCCAGCACTTTTGGAGGCCAAGGCGGGTGGATCATGAGGTCAGGAGTTCAAGACCAGCCTGGCCAACACGATGAAATTCTTTCTCTACTAAAAATACAAAAATTAACTGGGCATGGTGGCAGGCACTTGTAATCCCAGCTACTTGGGAGGCTGAGACAGGAGAATCGCTTGAACCTGGGAGGCAGAGGTTGCAGTGAGCCGAGATCGCACCACTGCACTCCAGCCTGGGCGACAGAGCAAGACTGTCTCAAAAAAAAAAAAAAAAAAAGGAGATTGGGATCACTTCTACCATTTTGGGTATATTTTTCTGTGCTTTATATTAAGAAAAAACTTTAGCAAAATTGGGATTACAGACTGAATGCATACAGTTTCTTTTCTCCCTACTGCTTGCCACCTAAGTTTCTTTAACCTGCCTCTTTTCACATGCCCATCTATTGCATGCAAATATCCCCCGTGACATTTCACTGTCTTTATGAACACCTGTGGTGCACCAACTCAAGCACGCCCGTCACTCACCCTTCCACTGGGCACTCAGACTTCTCCGGTCTTTGCTAATGCTGGCCGGCCACCACTACAGGCGGTTTCTGCAGTGCCCAGAACATGTCACTCAGCGTGTTCGTTTGGGGTGCAGGTGACTAAACTCACCAGGTTTCTGGTCTCAGCCGGGACCAACTTCTGAGACTGGGGCTATAATGGCCATGGCACACGGGCCCAAAGAGCAACGGAGCGCAAGGTTCTTCACAGCCCCAGGGCATCTGCTGTGCCTGGGTGGGGGGGACAGGAAGAAGCCTCAGAAGAGGGGACAGAAAGCAAGGAAGAGGGGACAGGGCTCTCTGATACTCACCACTATGGCCCCAGATCTTAAGAATGATGGGAAATAGAAGCTATGCTCCCTGAGGCCTGCATGCAGTCACCTACTTGGGGTGAGGGCTTTCCCAGTACCAGCGACTATGCAAAACAGCCATGGTAGAAAGGGGTGGAGAAAGGGTTTCCAATCTCGGTTCAGCTGCTCAAGGTTCTTACGAAGGCAGGGCCTACTAAACAGGAGTTGAACCCCCTGCCTCGCAGGGTTTGGTACCCAGCATCAGCCTGTGGGCAGGAATCAGGTGCTCAGAGACTGTTTTGTTCGTCTGCTCTGCTGGGACTCTGCAACAGAACTTCCCAAAGTGGCCCCAAACTGACATCCTACCCTCAACTAACAGCTGCCAGCAGGAGCGGGAACCACTTGGCCTGACCCACCCACAGCTCTCTGCTTTCCTATCCCATACCCCAGCCAGGCCTTGGCCTCTCCTCAAGGGATAAAACCCAATGGTGACAGCCACCAGGAAGAAGCAAGCGTTACCAGTTCCTAAAGCCTCTGTAGTGACTTTTGAGGCCCTCTCTATCTGTCATGTTGTGGGAAGGGCTCTTAAGGATGGATATGACAGCACATGGGTTTCATTAAAGCACCCCCTCTGAACCCTGTTTTCCCAAGCAGGACCTTGGCGCCCCCATTCTCTCTGTGGGCAGACATGGCAGCCTTCTCACTCATCTCCTCCCTGTCATCCTGAAACACCTTCCTTTTTGAGGTCTTGGCTGAGGTCAAGGTGCCATAGTCACCCCCAAATCAGCCATGTAGATTTGCTGGGACCAAGTGAGTCTGGAGTCAGAGGTTTGGTCCCAAGATCACCCAAAGCAGCTTTAACTCATGGATCTGAGGTCAAGAATAGAGACAAAACCAACCTCCACAGCCTGCAGAGAAAGACTGCTGCCTACTGCTGTTTTCGGAGACCATCACCTTCCCACCTTGCATCCTGACGCGCACTTTTGCTCTCTGACACCATGTCACCACACATAACACCATGCCCTCTTTGGAGTTTAATGCCTCAAGAAGTAAGTCAGTCAAATGAAGGCCCAGGTGACAGAGGATGAACAGGGAGGAAGGGTAACCTGCCCAAAGTCACACAGAGGGGGGACCTGGAGGAGAACCCAGCTCTCCTAACTCCTGGTCCAGTTCTCTTTGTCACTAAGTAGACTCTTGAGTTCTCTCTTGAGCTTCCCCTTCCCAGTTTACTTAACTACCCCGGAGCTTCACAGAGAGCAGGGTGGGGAGGAGGTGGGCAGAAGCAACGGGCCAGGTGGTGGTGGCGGCTTCAGAGGCCCAGAAGGGCTTGGGGGGCCTGAGCCAGTGCACAGAGCCGACCTGCATCTGATTCCTTGCCAGTTACTTTTTCAGCCTTTTGTTGAATGGCTCCAACACACAGTGGGTGGAGTTCTGACCCAGACCAGCCCAGGGGTGATGTGCTCACCCAGCCTGACGGGGGCGCCAGTGTCAGGCTCCAACCTTGTGTGGATACATCAGCCTGAGCCCCAGGGGCTGCACCTTCCTGGGAAGGGGAGATTGGGAGGTGGGAGCAGCACCCCAGGTCCAGGGACCTGCCTTCCAGTCCCAACTCCAGTCTGCCTGAAGGGCAACATTGAGCACATTACTGTATCCGAGAGCCCTGGTTCCACGGACCCTGGAGTGCACAAATGATTACTGTGAACTGTTAGGTCTATAGCTTTGACAAGAGACAGGGGCCCCGCTGCTCTGGCCCCTGGGCCTTACTCTCTGCCTGTGTTTAATGTGGGGTTTGGCTGAGTGAGCACCTAGACATTCGAGATACCAGGAGAGATGCCTCTGCAGTGCTCACACCAAGAGGCCAGCAATCAGGAGCGACGGAAGACATCTGTCAGCCAGTCTGATGCCATTTTAAAGAGCAGTTGGTCAAATTAGCAGGCATGAAAACAGGCATTTGGAAAGTTCTCAAAGTTTCTTCTACTGTACAGGGGACTGGAGAAGGCCAGAGCAGGGCCTGGAGCAGTCAGAGGGGGCTCCCGAGGGATTTCAGCTGCCCTTGCCAGGAATGCAGGCACTGCGGTCAGGCAGTGAAAGGGAGGGGGAGCAAGAGGTGCACTCGATAGGAACAGGCCCCAAGTAAGCCTGCCCCTTATCACATTTGCTATAAGGGGTGCCCTTGGCCAGGCTCCCGAGACCAAGGGAGGGCCTGGTGCAGCATCAACTCCTGGGATACTGAGGAATGACATTCTTAAGTGACTACAGCATTTAGCCAGTCCAGGAGGCAGGATTCACACTTGTCTAAGAGGATTCCTTTCCTTTCCAAGCCTCAGCTCCACTGATCCTCCTATTTAAGGCTCTGCTTCAACTGGGCAGGCAATTCCAGCACAACAGTCAGCTCACAAAGTGCTGTGCAGGGAGATGGGATGCGGGTGGAGGCAGAGCTGGGGAGAGGGCCTCTCGGCCATGACCATTCTGATGATGGTGCTCAGTGGCGGCTTGCTTAGGCTGGCAGTGGCCTCTTGGGCCTCGAGTGGAAGAAGGCAAAAGGAGGGATGTCACAGGGGGCAATGACAAGCTCCACTGTTCATGTGAAGCTGGTTTAGAGGGCTGGAGAGTGAGGAGCAAATCCAGGGGAGAGGAACAGGAAGGGAACCTCAGGGGCTTGGTGACCTGGTTGGAAAGTTTCATAAAAGCCAGTAAAGAAGAACCTCCTGGCCCCAGCTTATGCCTTTGGCCTCTCTTCACCTGTCATCTCTCTCCAACACGTGGGAACAAGCTGGCACCGCCTCAGAAACAGACAGGAAGACAGCAAGGGCCTATCTGCCACGTGGCAGGAGCCTGCAGAGAAAGAAATTGACGGGAGGAGCAGGAGGCCTCCCATCCTGCCTGGCTGATGCAGTGTCCAATTCTAGCCCATCCTGAGCCTGCTGCCAGTCTCATTCCCATCTTCCATTTGTCCACTGCCCCAAGCCATGACAGCCTGCCACACGCAGGCTCTCAACCACACCCTGGATGTCTAAAGTGCGTCTCACGCAAGGGGCTTTTTGCCTGGTGTGAGGCACGAACAGAGATCATCCTCCCATGCTCAGGACTCAGAGACCTTGGGACTCTCCCATACGTGGCTTTCAAGAGCCCTGAGGTCAGGCCCAGCCACCTCTCCTGCCTAGCTGTCAGGGCCCTGCCCTTCACTGCCCCCCAGCAGTCTCCTCACTCACCACAGGCAGGCTGGCCCCTCGCAGACCTCTCCTCTCTCTGTGATCTTTCCAAGTCCCACCATCTCTACGAAACCCCTGTGACAGACAGCAGAACCCAGAGGTATTCAGAGTTAGACTTGGCTCTGCCACTTGGGCAGCAGCAGCATCTCTGGCGTCCGGGCCTCCTCCCCCTGCTGGCGGCGCTTGCCAGCCTCTGCTGCACTGAACACTGGCCGCTGTGTTGTTTTCATTGCCTTATGTGCTTTGTTTTCCCAGCTGGACCATCAAGTTCCTTACGACACCTACGTTATTTGCTTTTTTGATTACACATCCATTCATGGTGAGAAACAGAGAAAAACTATTGCACTCCAAAAAGGAACATGAAGCCACCTGGAGTCCTCTTGAGCTAGCCACTGAAAACACCCTGGCTTACTCCCTTGCACCTTCTATGCATATATGTTTTCTTTTTCAGAAATTAAGATCATACTGTGAATTTTTGTGTCCATTTCTTCACTCAACACTACAAGGTGGACATTTCCCCACATTAGAAATTCTTTAAAAACATGTTTTTTTAATGTCTACATAGCACTCCAGCATCACGAGCACCATCGTGTATTCAATCAACACGTCTGTGAAGGGCGTCAGGCTGAGTCTTCACATACAAGACCTGCGCTAGCACGTCCGGAGCTACACATTTGCCAACCACCAATTACCTTCCTTCCGCGCTGATTAAATGCGTTTCCTCCCTTCTCCTAAGAAAGCCCATTTCCTGTGGATAAGGTTTGTGGTGAAAATGGAACCAGCTACGATGCAGGTGCAGTGTGGTGGGCCCTCGGACTGGCCGGCAGGTGTGGGAGCCACTTTCTCTCTCTTCCTGTGTCTGCTGTCGGTTCCACTATCATAGGGAGCACCTGGCAGCCCCCACTGCCCTGGCCCTGCCCCTCTAAATCAAAGGCCCTTTCTGTCTGCAAGCAAGAGAATGTGGATACAGTTCAAGTTGCCTGCTTGTCCAGTTCAATCACCATATCACAGGAGAAAGAATAAGAGGATGTGACACCTGGAGGCCAAGACAGAGGTCTTCAATTTTCTGAAGGGCTTAAACACGTTCTGTGTGGTCCCGAAAGGTAAACCTGGGACCAAGAGACAGACACCACAGGAAACAGATTTTGACTCAATATAAAGAATGCTCTAAATCAGCCCGTGCAATGCAAAGACTGAATGGGTGACTTCTTTAAAAAACCATCACAGCAGAGACTATCTAGAAGGGATTCGGGCAGAGAGGACGACCACAAGACGTTCCAGTCCCTTCCACCCTGAGAGGGAGCTGTGTGATGTGCACATATGACCTGTACTTCTACGACAACCCTTGGGACCCTGTCACAGGGAAATCCCACAGCAACACCTTGACTGTGAAACAGCCTCAGTTTCCAGATGCTCCTAAGACACGTCCAGCCTGGCTTCCTGGAAGCTACTTGTGCATCTTGTAGAAGAGTCTCCGGGGCATTTCAGAACCAAGGGAAACGTCTGTAGCCTACTGAAAACCTAACTACCTGGGATAGACTGTAGCTAATGTGATGCAAATTACGCCACATGCAATGAGGGAATATTTCAATAACAGAAACGCTCCCCTTCCCATGTTTCCTTCTTCTTTTTTTCGGGTTGCTAAAACATAATTTGCCTGACAACCCATCTGGCCATTCACATGCAGTTACCTGGGATGCTGCGCACAGCTCCTCAGGCCACTCCAGGTATCTGAGGTCCTGGCTCAACCCAGGTGTGCTGCGCGTCCCTTCTCGCACAGACTCCACCCACCAGCAGCCAGACTGAGCTGCAGGCCACCCACGATGAGAGTCGTTCCAGCATAGGAACAGACGCATCTTATGGAGGCCCTGCCCTATGCATGAAGCTCTGGCCCAAGTCCACACTTCTCCAAACACCTGCTCAGCTGCTCTCTGGCCCAGTCCTAAGGAATCTTGGGCTATTCGAGGGGTAGGAGCCT
This sequence comes from Cacajao melanocephalus, assembly GCA_963573385.1. Classification (NCBI taxonomy): domain Eukaryota; kingdom Metazoa; phylum Chordata; class Mammalia; order Primates; family Pitheciidae; genus Cacajao; species Cacajao melanocephalus. The sequence goes on from CAUYLG010076610.1 coordinate 8,006, forward strand.
TGTCCTTTCCCAAATCAGCAGGAGGGGTGGGAAGCAGCAGCTCAGCTTCTAGCATCTCAAAGTACAGGGAGGGAACACCCTAAGACCCCCCTTCACTTGCCTATCCGGTGGCCAGCCTGAGGAAGGGGTGGGCTGAGAGAGGGAAGGCCCCTCAATGCTCTGAGTCAGGACCAACCTAGGTCCCCACGCATTGCCTGAGCCCCCCCACTCCGTCCCGAGTTTCTCATCGTTCCCCGAGGAACATGGTCAGTCAGGGGTTAGGTCACAAGAACCATAAATATACTCCGTTTAACTTTTAAGAAAAAAAAATTGCTATTTTAAAACTTAAGATTTCTAAAAGCTGAAAATTAACTGCCCCAAAGCCAGCTTGGAAGGGATGCTTTGTTGCAGACTGCAGTATCTTCTTCCCTGGAGGTGGAGATGGCTCTAGGTGAGTTGGGTCTCTCCTGGAAGCCTCAGCCAGCTCCCTGGGCAGGCCACTATTTAGGAGGCCCCAAACACGACCCCATCAGTGAGAAACCCTCAGAAGTCCCCAGTGGAGAACAGAGTGCAGGCAGTATGAGCTGTCTGCTGACTCTGATCCTGGCTCCTCAATCGAGACAAGGCAGGCACAGATGAGAGAGATCCCCTCAGAGGGGGCAGGGCTAACTCAAACCAAGATGACTCAGGCTGGAAGGTGACAGAAAGCACATAGGTAGCTACACCCCTATCCCTATATCCAGAGAAGAAAGAGGCTGTGCAGCACAGTGGGATGCACACTTCTACCCTGCCAATGACTGGCAGTGTGACCCTGAGCAAGCGACCTAGCCATGCTACCTCATTTCCTTCATCTGGGCAATGGAGATTGCTACGAGTCCACACCCCCAGGGCTGCAGGGAAGATTCAATGAGCCAATTTATGCAAACCACTAAGAACGGCGCAAGCACACAGTAAGCACTAGTAAGAAGCATCAGCGACCACAATCATTAACTGCGACTCAAATGCCTGCTCCTGGGGGCAGGCTTGGCCCATACAGATACCGCAGGAAGGGCTTCCAAGAGAGGGACAGTGACAGGTACCCTGCTTAGAGCTACTTTCTGAAATGACAGAGGGTGCACCAGATCCTAAGCCCAGGGTCCTAACTGGACCCCTATTCTGCAGGGATCCACAGGAAATACCCCGGTTTCTCTTTTCTTTTTTGGCCCCTTGTGTTTTGTGAGAGAGCTTCTCAAAGAAGCAGCCAATCCTCCAAGTCATCAACTCAGCCTTTTCTCTGGGCTATCTCTGAGGCCATGTTAACATGAGGGTGTGTAAGCCTGGACTCTACCCTAGGCACTGGGCCTTGGCTGGGCAGGGAAGGGGTCTTTCTGCAGGAGGCAAGGCTCTTTGCTTCAATGACAACTCACTTGACAACAAGGTTTTGAAAAATAAATAAAACTGGTGCCCAGCCTTGACCCTCCTTCTTGGGATGTGGATCTGCAAAGAGAGCTCCTTCCGGAGCTGTGTCTGGGGCGGAGGGAGAGGGAGAGTTTGGAAAGAAGGCATGTGCCACCTGGTATCTGAGTGACCTCAGTGGGCTTTCCCTGGGATTCGGGTCTACGTACTGTTGCAGACTCCTGTGGGGCCTGTTTCCACTGACAGCACCCGGCCGATGAGGAGCCCTGCAGCCACTTACCAGGAAGCGGACATCGTCAAAGCCATTCAGAAGCAACTTGCTCTCATACTGCTGCAGCCCAATCGACTCGAGCCACTCCCCGACACTCTGCTCCAGCGTCCGCGAACCTGACGAGAGAGGAATCGGCAGACGCTTGAAAAGGGAAAAACCATTAAGGCGGTAGCAGCGGCACTCAGAGGAAGACAGATGGCATTGCCACATCATAGTCATTACCATGAAACAGCCAAACTATATACAAGAGACCAGGGAGCAGCGGACACGCAGCTCCTCTTCTGTGTACAGCCAAGGACAGGACCACCTGGTGCTGTCCGCACACTGCCCAGCCTCGGGCGGCTGCTGCCCACTCACACCCCCAGGTCTGAGCTGCTCCAGGGCCACAGCTGCACATGCACGGTCTCTGCCCACAGGTTGGGGTTGGGGGAAGCCAACCCCCGACAGTCTCTGGGTCAACTCCTCACCAGCGTTCGCGCTGAGATATTTCAGAAAGTCTGTCCCCACAGGCACTAGAGGGGACTGAGGGCGCTGCTAAGTGCCCAGGAGCCCCGCCGCTCCTCTCATCCATGCAACTTCTGGAGCCCCCACGGGGCTGTGGCGAGGGGCAAGTTCTGCGACCTTGCAGCATAAACCAGTCAGGAGAGAGCACACATCTTCATGCAGCTGAGGGACACAGGCACACAGCGAGGGCTCCGGGAGGGAAGCAGCAGCAGCGGCTGTTCACCAGGACCCAGCACATGCAATACAAGCAGCACAGAACACGGCAGGGGGAGAAAAGAGACTTTTACTTGTTTTCCCCCAGCAGTCCCGGAATAAGCAAACCATGGCCACCGGCCCTTTGTGCTCAGAGGTTCAAGGCAGCAAGGGGCTGAGTGGGGCACATGGGCCGGGCCTCGGGGTGTCAGGCTCAGGTGTGGCTCTGCTGGGACGGCAGCATCACATTCCGCCAGGTTGCGCAGCCAGCGGGCCAGGAGCCCGGTCCACAGCTAGACTCTGGCGGCTGGCGAGCAGGGCGTCTCCTGGGCCAGTGCGCTGTCTGAAGTGCTGCCTTCTTGGGCCGGGCTGGTTTTCAGGGGCTGGGCATTCATTTTTGTCTTCTGATAGTAGCTGTTCCTGTGACTCACCTGCCTGCTCAGGTGGAGAGCAGGCAGGCAAATTCAGTTCTTGGCTAAAGACAAAACCCAACCAGATAAAAGTGATAGAAAAAGGAAGTGGTCCTCTGTCAGCTGAGCTGTGGTAGCTTAAGTCTGTTCACGTCCTGCGCTGCTCTCTCTTCGGCTGAGCGATGAAGACAGCAACAGTCATCCCAGGGTCTCCGGATCTTGACGTTCTCCTCCAAGGATGAGCGGGGAAGGGAGGACATCTATGTGCTCCTCCGTCTGGATGGGGATTGTAGTGACGCAGGGAGGACAGAAGTTTGGCCCTTTCTGGCAGAACTTGGATGTTCTGAGCTGGATGTCTGAACCCCAACCTATTTCTCTGATTCTTGTGGGCAAGAACAGACGAAAGAAGGAAAAAAGAGAAGAGGAGGAAAAAGAGATACAAGGAAGGAAAAAGAAGAACCAACTATAAAAACATCACCTCCAGTGAACTCTTGACACGGTGAAAGTCATTCTGCCGTTCCCAGGTACTTTCTGCCCCCTGGGGCAGGACAATGCCAACTTGCTCGGTTATCTACAAGACCCTAGTGCCAACTGTGCCAGCCTCCACTCCCTCTCCTCTGTCTTCTGCAGAACAGATGGTGTCAGGGACCCGGCGGCCTTCTGGATGCACGCTGCCGCAGCGCTCCAAGATGCCGAGTCTGGGGGAATACTTGAGCTCCCCTGCCCTTGAATGGGGAAGTCTGCTCCAGGAGCCTAAGCGGCAGGTTCTCGTATGCCCATGAAGTCAAGTGTCCCTGGGTGCTGATTCATTCTTGCTTGTAATCCCCTAGCCGGGCAGCTGTGGTCCTGCCTGCTGCCGGAGGATGTGCGCGCTGACAGAGCCGCAGCAGAATGCTTTGTCTAAAGGCTCCTGGGCTCCACGCTGCCTGCTGCTGGCTCCACAGTCCTTGCTCACTCTCGTAATGTCTGGCCCTCCCCTTCCTCCCCTCCTCGCCCTCCCCCTTCCAAGCTCAGGAAAATACATCAGGGATCGGACATCACATCGGAGCAGAAGTGGCTGCTGCTGTGGCTGCTGAGGGAGAAGGAGACAGCAGCACTAGCATCAGAGCAAAATGACAGATCTCCCAATATCTGATGTTGGCTGCACAAATGCGTATGAAGGGCAGAGACGTGAAACTTTACCTCCAGCTCCAGGGGCTGGAAACAGCTTGTCAGGAAGAATAGAGAGGGACCGCTCCTAGAGCTTTGTTTGACAGTTTCCAGGACAGACAGGAGAGAACAAAGGAATGACCAGCTCCAAAGGGCATAGCCCACAAGTAAGTGACCCCCTTGCCCCAACTTGCCACTTTGGAATCACTGTGCTTCATCATAAAAACAGGCAATGAAATAAGGCCATTACACTTGATGTTCCTTAGGTGAGTATACCAAACAAATTGGAGACAGGTTTCTCTTGGGGCCTGTTAGAACCCAGTAGAAGAGCCCCATCCCCAGAGCAGGCCACTCACACTCTGGGGGAGGAGAGCAATGGCCAAGGACAAGGGGAAACCAGGCCCAAATCCCAAGTACAGATGCAGACGGGCAAAAAAGATAAAACAGGTACAGGGATACAAGTCCAGGGACCACACGTCATCCTCTAAATATGCTGGGAGATACTGGTATCCCGATAGGCTATAGATGAGCCCTGGCAAAGAAAGAGTTCTCATCAAGCCCCAGAAGGATCCTGCTTGACCAGCTACTCAACAACTAACATGGCTGGCTCTATCAGAAGACAGCCAAGCAAGTTCCCTTCTGCTTGATGGAGGCCTCTGCTGACAGAAGCCAGAGTGGCCTGGGCCAGTGGGAAGGGTCACCCTCCTGGATTCCTGAGAATGGGAGTTGGCACAGGGATGAGTTAGCTGTAAACGCTTCTGCTAGGGATTCAGCTAACTAGCTCCAGTGGTGGCAGCCTAGGGGCCCACGGCCCTAAAACAGGCCTGAGACTCTAATGCTGTGGTCGTGCCCTTTAGGTTGGGGTGTGGGCGCCTCTGCAAAACCAGTGGTGCTGAGCAATCCCACACTTGCTGCAGGGATGCTGGCTGGAGGGTCTGCTCTTCCTCCACCCAGGCTGCTGACCACAGAGCCCATATCTTTTCTCTCTGATCCTGAAATCCAACCCAAGGACAATCTGAACCCTGATACTGACCAGTCAAAACAAACAGTGATTCCGTTTTGGTCTGAGCTGAAGACGGTACTCCCTGAGATCCTGGAGAAATACCTCTCCTGACCCATCAGACAGGGTTCACAGGCAGGCCTGAGCCCATCCTGTTTCAGAGCCTGGCAGTGGTGCAGACACAGCAGCCTGGCGTTCTGCAGCACGGGTGGATGAACCTCTGTTTAGGTGGTCCCCCACATGTGTCTGCTCTTGACTTTCCCAAGCTGAACTATAGAGGATGGTTCATAAAAATGACTACTAAAACAAGACTGTGTTCTGGAATCCAGAAACCCAAGGGTAGAGGCAGACTGCCTCTCAACACTCATATGGGTTTATGGGGACAAGAACTGGTAGGTGGGATCAGATAGGAGACCAGACGTCACAGGAAAGCTCAGCATTCAAACTTCCAAGGGGAGGGCTCTTCCTGAGGTGCTGCCACATCGCCTGGCTTAGCAAATCCAAGAGGCAATGGCTGTTTCTGACTCCCAGCTCTCAAGCACATGCAAGTGATTTTGGCTCCTGCTCCTTGTACGCAGAAAGCAGAAACCATTCTCCATGGAACTGACTGCTATCCATCTCATCCCTGTCTTCAAAGCACAGCTTTGAAAATGGTAACAGTGTTTGTCTCAGTCCTGAACATCTATTTCCTATAAACACTCGACCCTTGGAAAAGCCTACAAACGACAACAGAGCATGAGATTGTTTGACTGAGTGTAAGCGACAGATCCTGAAAACAGATCCACAAACTTAGACAGAAAAGCCACCTCTGCAGACTCCAGCATAACCCAACACTGATAAAAATGGACAAAGCCCAGCTCAGCCCTCTCTGCTAGCACCCAGGGAAACACTGCTGCAGAGGGGATGGTGGCTCCAGGAACCAAGACAGAAAGCTGGTGGAAGTAGACTAGCCAGGGAGCAGAAGCCTCTGTCATGTAGGTTTCTCGATATGAGTAAGGCATGATTTCACGGACAAAAAGGAATGCAGGGCCCAGCGCAGTGGCTCACGCCTGTAATCCCAGCATTTTGGGAGGCTGAGGCAGGCGGATCACAAGGTCAGGAGTTTGAGACCAGCCTAACCAACATGGTGAAACCCTATCTCTACTAAAAATATAAAAATTAGCCAGGCGTGGTGGCGCGTGCCTGTAATTCCAGCTACTTAGGAGGCTGAGGCAGGAGAATTGCTTGAACCCAGGAGGCGGAGGTTGCAGTGAGCCAAGATCATGCCATTGTACTCTAGCCTGGGTGACACAGTGAGACTCTGCCTCAAAAAAAAAAAATAAACACAGTTATTATTTACTGAATATCTCTTTAGCTGAATATTTGTATCTGGGTGCAGAGACATTAAGTGACTTGCTAAGACATGTATGTCTCTAGAGCCAAGATTTGAACCCAGAGCTGTGAGGCTCCAGAGACCAGGCCGTCCCCACCGGGCCCTGTGGTCTCTCATGCTCCTTTCTCCCTGATGTGCACACTCAAAGTCCACCCATTAGACTTCCTGCCAGGGCCACAGAAGCCCATGGAGGAACCAAAGATGCCACTCGAGACTGACAGGTCAATCCTGGATGGAGCCTCCCTAGTGAGCAAGAAGTTCCGCCCCTTCAGTGCAGAGAGGCATTTCCATGAGGGTGAGATAGGCCAGGCTCCCGGCTGGGCTGCTTTCAGCCTGGATGCCCTGGTGCCCAGACCATCTTCGGATGCTTGGGGGAAGGGGTATGAGACCTGCTCTGAGAGGCACCTTTAAGAGCATCTCACCTGAGAAAGCAACACAGCGCAATCCTATTATCAGAGAAAACAGCTCAGGTGGCCTCCCAATTCTCTGTTTCAAGCAAAGAAGACAGAAGCTGACCTCACTACTAGGGATTAGAAAAGAATGACCAAAGTAGCAGTGACATAATGTAAGAATGGTAAGTGACAAAGTAAACTGAGTCAGGCACAGGGAGCTGTAGGAAGAGGAAACAGCACAGTCAACCCTCCCAGGTGATTCACATGCATGCTACGAGTCTGAGACCCCTGGTCTAACCCAATGCTCTGCCACTGTCATGGATGAGACGAGAGCCACCTCAGAAGCTGCAGAGACCAACTGTTATTTTTTGTAAAGGAGGGGTTTCATCATGTTGTCCAGGCTGGTCTCAAACTCTTGGACTCAAGTGATTCGCCCACCTTGGCCTCCCAGAGTGCTAAGATTAAAGGCATGAGCCACTGTACCCAGCTATTTTTTATTTTTTGTAGAGATGGGAGTCTCACTATGTTGCCCAGGCTGGTTTCAAACTCCTGGCTCAAGTGATCTTCCTGCCTTGGCCTCCCAAAGTGCTGGGACTACAGGTGTGAGCTACCACACCTTGCAAGCTTCCATTTAAAGTGGATGAAAATGAGGATGATACTGCCAGGGTCATATGAATTAAAAGATATCATGCACATAAAGCACCTGGCTGAAGGTCCAGCTCACAGTAAGTGCTGAGGTGGACTCTGATCTAAGCCAATCTAAGAAAGCCTATAAAATAGTGAATAAGTGATGATTGTTCATCTAAAAATTTTTGATAATAGGCAGCTTTAAAATTCATTTTGTACCTTTTCCCCTCCCATAATATGTAAAAGGAGTCATGGCTCTAAAAATAATAGCAAGATGGGGCTGTCTAGATATTGGAGACTGTGAATTGTAGGAGCACGACGTGGTCTGAAGCTGACGTCTCCCACTCCCGAACGACTGTCTTCTGCGTTAGAGGAAAGCCTGAGCCAGGAAGGAGCCAGACTGCGAGGTCTGTGGAGAAAACGGCTACTTGATACAGTACCTGAGATCTTCTGCCGTTCCTGAGAAAAGTCAATCCCTTCTCCAATGGAGCTCATGATTTTCTCAATCTGAAATGGAAGAAAGAACAAAGAGGAGAGGGAGTTAGGCTTGGGGTAAACGTTGCCAGCTCACCACCAGCACCACTGAGGGCTGAGACCTCCAGGTCTCTTTCAGATGCTTCCCAGACCAGCACCAAACTGCAAGGTATCAGGACTCTCCGCTGCTCAGATCTAAGAGAGGCCTTCTCTGGTCCCCGCCCACAGGGTCTGAAATACTGCTCTGAAGGGAGTGAGATGGTGACAGTCTGAGCTTAGCTGCTAGAAATACCGAAGAGCCTCCCTTTCGAGGCATCTCCATTTCACTCCCCAGCAATTCTCCCAGACCAGCAGAGACTGGGGAGAGGCTGTAATCATAGGCCAGACCTGGCCATTTCACTGCTCACGCTAGAATTTAAATTCCATGAGAGCGGACATTTGCCAGCTTTGTTCCATGCTACCCTGAGTGCCTAGGGTACTGCCTGGTAAATAATAAGCATTCAGCAGACGTTTGATATTGTAAGACCACCAGCTCTGGGGAGTGAAGATGACTTCTAGAGTGCCTGCACATAGGAACCTCTGGGAAGGCAGGCCATTACACCTGAATGGAAGGTCTTTTGCTTCTTGGAGGCCAGCAGTCCTGGATAGAGCTCTGTGTTCAGGGGACGAGAAGGGGCACAGACACTTGTCCCTCCTCTGGACCACAGCAGAGAAAGCTAGTCTGAAACCATCCACTGTCTCCAGTACTGGCCCCAGTATGGACCACCTGTTCCAGCCATCTGGCCTCGGTCACTCTGGGCCAGATCCAAGCCCCTTCCCCAGAAAACCTGGCCAGGGGCAGGACTAGGCCATGGGGATCAGCCACCTTCTCTTCTCCCCCTGCTCCTCCTTTTTGGGTTGCAGTGATAATGAGCTCATTCACTGCTCTTTTTCCAAAGAAATGAAAAGAGGACCTTTTGTACCAGGGGTTGGATGCTTTTTCCTCTAAGTGCAAGTAAGGAACCTGGGTCAGACTATCAGAAAAACAATTCTCCAGCCAGCTTCCAGCTGGCAGACAAAGCCACACATCTGACACCCAGCAGAAAAGCACAGAGCAAGCGCCACCTCTCCTCAGGCAGCCAGGGGCTCAGGGAGGTATCTTCCTCCAGCCATAGAAGCGACTGCTGGCTCAGGCTGTCACCCGATTACCTGTTAACCAGTTTGCAAGCTCCTTCCCTGAGCTCAGCAAGGCAGAGGGAAACAAATCTGACCCCTGGAGCAAACTGGGGGTGTGTCTCTACATACTGGCCCCAGCAGCCCAGAGGCATGGGGAGGAAGGATAGAGTCAGAGCAAGTTGGCTCTGCCCCTTGAAGAAAACACCTCCCTCCACCCTCATCACTTTCTTTGGCCCTGCCCATTTCAAGTGCTGCCTCCTTCACCAGGGGCAGCATGATACAAGGGAAACTCCTCAGACAGACAGGTGACCATCCTCACCCTCCCAAAGCTTCCATTTATTTTTGTTTTTATTACTAATTTTTTTTTTTATAGAGACAAGGTCTTGCTATGTTCCCCAGACTGCTCTTGAACTCCTAGACTCAAGTGATCCTCCCACTTTAGCCTCCTGAATAGATAAGACAACAGGTAGGCACCACCAGGCCTTGCTATTTTTAATTTTTCTTTTTTTTGAGGCAGGGTCTTGCTTTGTCGCCCAGGCTGGAGTGCAGTGGTATGATCACGGCTGACTACAACCTCCACCTCCTGGGTTCAAGCTATCCTCCCACCGCAGCCTCCTTAGTAGCTGAGACTATAGGTGTGCCAGCTCACCAAAAGCGCCATTTTTGTGGTGCCACATCTGGCTAATTTTTTGTTATTGTGTGTACAGGCAGGGTTTCACCATGTTGTCCAGGCTGGTCTCAAATTCATGGACTCAAGAGATTCACCCACCCTGGCCTCCCAGAGTGCTAGGATTATAGGTATGAGCCACGGTACCTGCTGGGGTCTTACTATATTGCCCAGGCTAGTTTCAAACTCCTGGGCTCAAGTGATCTTTCTGCCTTGGTCTCCCAAAGTGCTAGGACTATAGGTGTGAGCCTCCGCACCTGGCAAGCTTCCATTTAAAGTGGATAAAAATGAGGATGATATTGCCTCTTGTCCAGGGCTGTGTGGATTAAAAGATACCATGTACCTAAAGCACCTGGCTGGAGGTCTAGCTCACAGTAAACGCTCAGTAAAAGGTTAGTTTGCGTTCCACTTCGAGTGCACCAGCCTAGTAAAACCTATTTTTAAAGTTGTAAAATATTTTTACTTACACTTATTTTTTGATACATTCACATGATTCAAAATTCAAAAGATACAAGATGTTACTGGGAGAAGTCTCCCTTACCCATCTCCCAGTTGCTTCTCCTGCATCCTTCTATTCTACTAATATGTAGAGCGTACCACTGTACCACCATGAGGGTTGGCATCAAGCATATTTTATTTGCCTTGTCACCCGCTGGGCCTGGCACATGGTAAATAGACAACCTATTGAATGAATCTGTGAATGAACCAAAATGTCGTTTCCATTTCTTTAGAGTCTGCACTGAAAAAGCTGTTCTCCACACCAGGCAGCGTGCCGGGGAAGGAAAGGGCTGAAATGGTGGGGTGACTCCAAGGTATCCTTTGATATCAAGTCATCTGTATTATATATTTCATTATTATCATAATCACTTAATATCCGAAGCCCCAGCTGGCCTGTCCAATCAGCATCCCTTGGTGGTACAATTTGTGAAATTTTGCTGAAGGGCCTTTGGGCATCAGAGTGAACGGAGTTGAGCACTCCCGCTGCTTCTCCACTCTGCTCTTTCCTGCTTGCCAGGAGTTGCCCACTAGTCAAACGACATAGGCCAGGAGAAGCCCAGGTTTCTTTTATTTTCTTTTTTTGAGACATGGTCTCACTCTGTCACCCAGGCTGGAGTGCAGTGGCGCAATCAATTATGGCTCACTGAAACTTTGAACTCCGGGGCTCAAGGGATCCTCCCGCCTCAGCCTCTCAAACTGCTGGGGTTACAGGTGCCTGACCCAGAAGTCTGGGTACCTACCCATGGGTGGTATGTGAGGTGTTCCAGATGGCAGATCAGCTGGGAAATGCAAATGGACACTCTCAGAACGATTTTGCCCAGGCTAGGAAGTTGTTTTACTGTTCTGTGAACTGCTGTGGCAGAGTTAGCTGAGCTGATTCTAGTTCCAGAAAATCTCAGTGTCCTCGGCAGCAGAGTCACAGCCTGCAACCCCGGACTCCTTCCTCAGCAACTGGAACCTGCCTTGGTAGAAGCTCTGGCCCAGGAGGGACATGGCAATGAAGAGGCCCTGTTTGGGCAGAGATTGGCAGGCCCCCTCCCTGGCACCAAAGCAGAGCATCTGAAGCTGTGGTCCGCCCAAGCCCTCAGCCTGGGCTGTGGAGATGGGGAGGAGCCGGAGCGCATCTTCTCTCTTTGCCTCACCCACATGGTCCACAACCAGCAGAGAGGAAATATGATCATTTTAGTCTAGACAAAGAAGAGCGTTCAGACACAGCAGATATCATTCTGATCTACACACTTCATGCAGTTTAACCTCCTAGGCTTGAGTTAAAAAACAATCTGAATAGGCAGCTTTCCCAGAAATGTTCTGCATTTCAGGGGAAGAGGCAGGTGAAATGTAATGGACGGGCACCATTTAGTGTACCCTTCTTTTTCTGTGGTTTTGGATGAGTGACACTTTGGAGAGAGATGAGAAATGGCCATGCTTCCTTATTACTGCACTTCATGTGAACTGACCGGGAACTTACACTTGTGTTTGTTAATATAAGGACTTGAAAGTTATCAGTATAATGGACTCTTGTCTTCAATAAATGCTTGGAAATACTCCATTTTCAGAAAGTTTTCAGGATGACCCTGTTAAGACTATTTTTCCCTGCCAGGGCTGTGTAAAATGTATTCCCCATATGGCTGAAAACAAGAACAAAAACAAACACTGGAGATACTGCTGCTTAGGCCATCTGACATCTGCTTGTTTAAACCACAGGATTCTGGTTGCCCATGGGCTGGCAATGGGAGGTGGAGCTCTGTATGGATAGGCCTCCATCCCTTATCACCAGGCAGAGAGTCATGCCGATCGATGACGCCTGGCTTTTTAATAGATACTGGGAGTTGAAGGAGGGGGAAGAAAGAGTTGTGATGGGTCTTCTGTGTGCCAGGAAGTGTGCTGGGCACAGGCAGACCACAAGCTTTGGTGCAAGTTGGCTCCAAGGCCCGTGGGAAACCTCCCTTTCAGGATGCGGTACAAGTCATGGCTGTGTGCAGGGCTACCACCTGGGGCCAAATATCAGGCCAGCAGGAATCAGTCTGGTCAACATGTCTACAAGCTGGGGCCCCACGTAGAGGAGGATGGGAAAGGAATCGCTTTCCTTTTACTTTCCTTTGGTGTAAATGGGAGCATGAGAGAAGTTTCTGCAGCTGAGTTGGTGCCTGACGTCAGACATTCCCTCCCAACCCTGCTTCTGCTGCGTGGGAGCTGCTGGTGCCCTAGGACCCCCCTCCCCCCCCACCCGCCAGTTGGAAAACACACACCAGTCTCCTTAGGCCTGAGCCATAGGGCTGGAGACACCTTCCACCTCGCGTCTTCCACTGGGCATTGATAACCTTATTGGCCCAGAAACACCTTGTGCTTTGCATGATTACTTCCGTGATCAACTGTTTTATGGTGGATTCCAGAAACACTAAAGAATCATTGGGGGTAAAGACCCTGCGTCATGCTGTGTTTTCTTTAGGTCCCACCGTATGCCTTGCACACAGCTAGCATGCTGGTGGTGTTCAGTGACAAACGTTTGTTAGCTATCGTTTGTTAGCTATCCCTAATACACTTGCCACATTTATGTTAACAGGGTAAGGGGGAAAGGCAACTAACACTCTCCCTTCTGGACCAATCTGAATTCTCTAACTCCCTTTCCCTCCTCATTTTTATGTTTCTTGACTCTCTGGGTTTCTGGCACAAGATTGGCACTCCCCCAAAGCACGTCACACTCCACAACTTCCAGCTGACCCCTTCTCTGAGCAATCCTGCAGAGCCTCGATGCACAGCCAAGCAAACATACTTTCCCACTTTTCATGTGAAGAAACTGAAGCTCTCCTCCACCGGCACTCCCAAACTGCCCGCAGAGGGCACTGCTCTCACTGTGGTAGGTGCCACTGGCAGCTGAGCCTGCCTCCTGTTGCAGGGGGCAAAGTGGCAGACCCTCTCCTCTGGCCAGATGGCTTGCTTGGACAGTGCTCCCCCTTCCCAGGAGCAGGGGGGCTGAGGGACTGAGCGATAGCCTCCTCAGCCTCACCAGATGCTCTGTGCTGATCCCATCAGGCGACTGCTGACGTCAAAATCAGTTCCTTAGGCTGTGCAAAGAACCCTAAAGACTGCTGACAGCTGCACTCCCAGGCCCAGAAACCACATAAGAATTCATCACCATCTCTGTCTTCTGCTTCTTAGCAGCAGACAGGCTCTCAGCCTAGAGTGGGCTTTGATTCCATATCTGAAAAAGGGTCACTGGCCAGGGTCTGGGTGATGTTTTTTTCCTTCTCCCCCCAGACTGAATTGCGCATGGCCTCAGGAAAGACAAAGACGGATTGAAGTAAATTATTTGTCCTGATTTTCTAACCTTGTCAACTGCTTTTAGGAGAAGGAGGCAGGATGGGGTGGGGGAGGGGAAACGCGCATGGCAGGGAATGAATAACTATCTGCCAGCGGGCTCAGGGCTATCCTTCCCGAGGCGACCAGACATGGCCGCTAACAATGAGGAACTCCGTTTGCACAGAGCGGGCTTAGCCTCTGCTTCAGCTGTCTCATCACAGGGGGGCACTCAGATTGTTACCATATTTATTGCTGTGTCCCCCAACTTCAATCCCCTTTACCTTGTCACCTTCTTTTTCTATTTCCCTTTTTTTACTAGTCTGAGAGACAACAGAGCTGTTTAGTTTCAAAAGCACTTTGTCCTTCTTGCCTGACAAAGGCTCCAATTAAAGCCTGCCTTTTGTGTTTGCCCCAGGCTAGACTGCTGGAGAGAGGAAAGCCACGGAGCTCTGGCTTCCAGAGCATGGTCTAAGGCTCTAACTTCCCACTGTCTTTCCCATACCTCTTGGGTTGCTGATATTGGGTCTTGCTCCCAGAAAGCATCTCACACCCCACAACTACCAGCTGGCCCTTTCTCTGACCAAGAGATCAGGGCTTAAGCCCACATCTGCAACTTGACAGAAAGTAAATACACGGACATGACATAAACATGACTGGGAGGAAATGCGTGGCCTTGACTTGACATGACATGAAGGAAACACACGGACCCAATCCTTGCCGAATGACCTTCTCGTACTAGAACAGCCTACTGTAAAAGTAATCTTTTACTCAAAGCGCCAAGAAACTGCTGAAAGAATAAAAAAGTTGGGAGACCTAGATTCTAATTAACTTTATTATTGCTTGCCACATAATTCTGGGTTATATGCCAAGTACTGGCTTTAATAAGTGGGACAAGAATCTCAAAGATTAATGAGGATTATGTATTTGGGTTCTCGTCCGATGTGCGCAATCTACTTTCCATCCAGGAGCAGGCTTATTTTTTGGTGTGGTGGCGAGGGGTAAGGAGAATGTACACAAACCTCAGAAAGCCTGCAGTTATCTAAAAACACTGGTTAACCTGCCACTCAGTCCTTCGGGCACCCCCACCAGCCTCCAAGTAACCTTCCCTTGGTCTGGTTCTTTCACAGTCTGAATGTCATTACGACACACTGCTAGTCTGGCTATGGATAAAACCAGGCCAAAGAAAACATCCTAAACTTGCACTCAGAATCAATTTCCTCAGCAATGTGGCCAGGGAAAGGGGTCTCACATCCATTAGCGCCTCATATTCTACAGGGGAACACCTGTCTTATAATATCAGGGTGGACAGATGCAGGATTCTGAGCACCAAATTATATGTACTTAAGGTTTAAAAATACATACATCTATACTTAATGCAAGTATACTATCAGGATCCATCAGCTGTCTTGAGATTTCCTGCAGTTTGCCACTCCTAATTACCTCTGAACTTGTGAAACAGGAAGAAGATAGATAAATGAAGTTCACAGACATACAAAAGGGCACATACTGCAATGATTCCATTTATATGAGGTTCTAGAATAGGCAAACGCAATTTAGAGTGGAAAACTACCAGAAGAGGCTGGGTGAGGACTGGCTGGCTGGGGAAGGCACTAGGGAACTTTCTGGGAGTGACAGTAATGTTCGGTATCTTGATAGAAATTTGGGTTAAACAAATGTATGTATTTGTCAAAACTCATAGAATGACAGACTTCATGTATTTCACTTTGTACAAATTTTACCCCACCCCCACTCCCAAGTAACTATAAACAAACACTGAACTCTAGTTAATGATACACATGTTAAAGTGGGAATGAAAGTACTGATGTCTGCAACTTACTTTGAAAGGCATCAAAAAATAACATGATTGCTAAGTGGACTGAGGGGTAGACAGATGGATAGATGCAATAAAGCATGTACAGCAAAATGCTAATTATAGAATCCATGCCCTATGTGGTGGTTATATAGGCATTCACTATTCGAGTCTTTCAAGTTTTCTGTAGTTTGAAAATTCTCATAGTGAAATAGTGGAAAAATCTTTCAGGATCAAATCTTTTAGAGAACAATAAATTGTAAGATAAACACCGGTCAGAGTTTCATTTGTAATGAACTCTGCTCAACATGCTAATAAGCAAAGACATGCCCGATGGGCAAAGGAAACAAAGAGAAAGGAATGTGGGAAGCTGACTGCACCATTATTCCCGGTCACAAAGCCTTCTGGGGTAAGGGCTCTCAGCACAGCTTCTCTGTTGTGGTGTGGCTTTCTCTATTCTGGAACCCAGGCTAACCCCAGTCTTGACAGTCTGAAAACTCAATTATCAGTGTTCCCAGGATGAGGAGACCCTGGGAAACTGGCTCATATTAATCAGGGTCAAAAGAAATTCATCCCTACATTTGTGAGTTCCTTTAGCATGGTAAGCAGCACATTAGAATACTTTAGCTAGTAGAATATGTTTGTATCTTCTGTCTCCCGAAATCAAATAAAATTAGAAAATCAAATACACCGTCAAAATTCTGGAGTATGTTAAAGCTGTCTGAACTACGTTGAAAGCTCATTCATCTTTCCTGAAAATAGAATTCATGTGCTCAAAGCAAGGTTGCCCACCGACCCTGAAAGCACTTTTGTTCAACAATATTAAAACTCAGGACGTGCAGGCGTTAGGTTCTGGGCTGGGTTCTTTCAGTGGGGTCCTCACTGCACTAGGCACCAGCTAACTGCCCTCCTGGTGATCCAGTTCCTCTTCATAAGCACCCTGGTGGGGATCTGGCATTCTTCCCACTTTAAAGAAGAGAAAACTGGCCAGGCACAGTGGCTCACCTGTAATCCCAGCAGTTTGGAAGGCTGAGGTGGGTGGATCACGAGGTCAGGAGTTCAAGACCAGACTGGCCAACATCGTGAAACCCTGTCTCTACTAAAAAATACAAAAATTAGCTGTGCATGGTGGCTTGTGCCTGTAATCCCAACTACTTGGGAGGCTGAGGTAGGAGAACTGCTTGAACCGGGAGGTGGGAGGTTGCAGTGAGCCACTGCACTCCAGCCTGGGCTACAGAGCGAGACTCCATCTCAAAAAAAAGGAAAGAAGAGAAAACCAAACATGAGAAAATCAAAATAACATCCATGAGTCACAGCACTGGCCATATGTGGGCATTGCTCAATTCATTATCCATCTAATTCATGGTGTCCAGCATGTTTCAGGCCCAGCTTTCATTGTATTAAAGCTCAGGGTAGGATTTCAAATACACTGGATTGAGAACATTGGAAAGGCAGTGTGTATGGGGTGGAAAGAATAAGGACTTATGAATAAAAAACTTGAGTTCAAATTCTGGTTCTGCCACTTAATTAGTTGTGAAACCTTGGACAAGTTATTTAACCTTGCTGACTTTAAACTTCCTCTTCTATATGGTGAAAAAAATTCCTCGCTCATGACATCATTGCTATCAGCAAATGACCTGACTTCTCTTCCTTAAGCCTCAGTTTCCTCAAACACAAAATGCACACACCAACAGAGGCCTGCTGTAAATATCTGAGACAACATATAAGATATCTGAGTGCAGCCTTTGGTTTCCAGGCAGGGCTCTAATGAGGAGTTAATTTATTACAACACAAGTTTGAGCAAGCTGTGCATTGCCTTAAAGACACAGTTTTGGTGTAATTCATTCATTCCCTGAATGACATCACCCTAAAAGGCAAGGTTCTTGCTGCTGTAAGCACTGATGGTAAGATCTGTTCCCCCTCCAAAGGCAATGCCTGTCTGCCTCTGTTGCTGGGAGATTTTAGTCCCTGCCATTTCCTGGGGCCATAGCAGGAGATACTGAGCCTGTTTTCTTCTATAACTTGACCAGATGCCAACCTTGCTTACTCTGGGAAACATCTGTAGTCCTCATAAAACCACAGATGCCAGGCAAATAATCCACACCACCCTCCTCCCTTGCTCGTTTCAGTTTACAGAGATTACACAAGGCTTGCGATTCACATTCATCTGCTTCCAAAATAAACAAAATTCTACCTGAAAAACAAGTTAATCAAAACCCAGTTTCCTTTGTTTTTTGTTTCGTTTTGTTTTAAAAGATAAACCAGAGGGAAAGGGCTTCCTTCTGGCAGAGAACATTTAGAACATGCTGTGTGAACAATAGCTCACTTCCTGGACACTCAGCTGGAGGCAGCTTCTCCATTCAGGACAAAACGTTTTATGTGACGGAGTGACGCCTTTCTACACCGCAGCTCTTGGGGCACAAACCAAACTGGAGGATCCAAGACAATACCAAAGCGAGGAGAAGGAACAAGGTCTCAACTCAGGCCTGCTCTTTCTGATGCACGCCATGGCTGTCTCCAACCCCCTCACCTCAGAGAGAGCTGGCTCCCACAGGGCAGGGTCTGCAGGTAGTGAGATGCTCAGAGACTGTGGAATCAACTTTGCCGCTTTCAGCAGCATGACTGTGAACAAGGAACTTGTTCTTCCCACACCTTAGCTTGATCACCTAGAACAGGGATAACAACACCTACCTGATAAGCCTGTTATCAACCTCTGCTTACGTGAGCTGCCAGCGAGCTAACTGCATGCCATCTCGTCCCTCAGTGAGCAATGCCAGCGTATGGCAGTGTCCACACCAGGCAGGCTCACTCACGCACACCCATGGCCTTCTGCTTCCACACACTCAGTGTTGCCGTTACCAAGAGTTAGGTGGGATCATTTCCAAAACTGCTTATGATGGTTATATTTGTGATGAAAATAGAAAATTATGTGCTCTTGAATTAAGTGTGGTTGGGGAAATAAGTTGTAAAAAAATCCAAAAAAATTCTATACTCAGATTGCTTCACAAGTGGCCAAATTCTGGCTTTACTTTTAAGAAACAAACTAGAAATTTTAGTCAATGGTGTTTTATGGATGTGGTTCATGTAATAAAAGGAAGGCAGAGAACTCCAAATTAGCAGATCTACATTAGAAGAAAGGGCCCAGCTCCACACCAAGAGTCCACAGCTATCCAAAAGGGTGCACATCTATCCACTTGGGGTTAAACTGTTTCTATTCTTTTTAAAAAATGACTTCCTCCTTTGACAGGGTTTTGTAATTAACCAAACCAAACAACCCTCATTCCAAGTGGCCATGTAAAAGGCTTCTACTGGAACAATGGCACATGTGGAAAGCCTCTGGAGGAACTGGCAGCAGGGCCTCATAAACAAGATAGCCGCTGTGACCGCAGAAACTCTCAAACCACCTTTACCATCATATAAGTCACCTCCCAGAGACAAAGAACCCCTCTCCAGTTGCTTTTTCCTAAAAAGTCTCTCCCCTGCGGGCTGGTAAACCACCCCAGGTGACTCCCAGCATATTTTCAGCCCTTCTTTCTTCCTCATCAAGGTTCCTGTTTGAAAAATGCTTTACACATTATTGATCACTGCCTCTGTCCAGGGTGAACCAGCCAGGCCATGATCTCTGTGTTACAGACCACAGGCATTAGCAGGTCATAGGCTCTCATCATCTGTCAATCCGGGCTACCTCAGGCAGTCAAACTTCCAAATGGTAGGGGGTGAACAGAAAACTGCCCCCAGCCCACCTCAAGTTGAGCACACAGAGAGAGAGGGTCACTAAGTTAACTAAGACCCTCCCTTCTCCCCAAAATGGTCCTCCTACCTACCCTGACAGACCATGAGGGACAGAGGCAAAAGCAGGGGGAATCCTACAAGTCTCACAAACCTATTCGGAGGCTCAAGGGTATCCAAGGTCAACAAAAAGAAAATGTCTGAGCTAGGAACCAATGTGTACCCTGCTCCACCCACAACCGCATCACAGAGAACAATTAATTATGGAAATGGCAACCTTATGTCCCCCAAATATAACCATGAAGGATATGACGATTGGAGACACTTCACGGGAAGGACAGGTACATGGAAGATAATTATTTTTGAAGTGTCCTACATAACCCTCACCTGTAAACAGGGATGCTAATGCCTGCTTCACAGTACGGTGTGGGGATTGGATGCAATGACCCAGGGAGGGTGGCTGGCACACAGCAATCACTGATGAGCACTGGTGCCCTGCCAGCACCCTTTGTGGACTGATTCCATCTAAGCTTTCTGCTTTAGAATTCTTGCAGCGGAGGCAGCCTGGCTATATCATACTGATACAAATCTGCTCATGTATATGTAAGGTCCGAGGATGGCTCCTGGTCTTTTGATACATGTGCACACCTCTTCAGCTTCTTTTATATTTCCCACTAGTGCTCCTACCAGATACTAAGTATTGGGTGGGCTCAGACAACACCCACTGGAAAAACAGACAAAGACCTTTTTTTTTTTGAGATGGAGTTTCACTCTTATCGCCCAGACTGGAGTGCAATGGCACGACCTTGGCTCACTGTAACCTCTGACTCCCAGGTTCAAGCGATTCTCTTGCCTTGGCCTCCCGAGTAGCTGAGATTACAGATGCCCATCACCATGCCCAGCTAATTTTTTGTATTTTTAGAAGAGACAGGATTTCACCGTGTTGGCCAGGCTGGTCTCAAACTCCTGACCTCAGGTGATTCACTTGCCTTGGCCTCCCAAAGTGCTGGGATTACAGGTATGAGCCACCACACCTGGCCACAAAGAGCTTTTAAAAGTGGTTATACCTTAACTGATTCTTAGGGAGGGATTTGTTTAGGACATACATTTTTCTTGGATCTGAGATTTCCCCTGAAGAGAAAATGAGACGGGGAAAACATGGTGGCTAACCTAGTAAACGTGTGGCATCTTCCCACCTGAAATTCCTCCAACTGCATCCTGACTGTCTTACTGCTAAGTTCCTGTGTCAATATCCTCTTATATCAGCCCATGCTGACCTCAATCACAAGAAACTGTGTTCTTTTCTCTTTTAAAAAAAAATGAAATGTTTCTTAAATTCCAAAGAACATATTTTATAGTACTGTGATTTCAACAACAATAAAAAATGATCCATCCGCATGCCTACTATCTGGTCTAAGAAACAGAAAATGCCCTTCCTGGGATCATTTCCCCACATTTCTCTGCTCCTCTGAGGCCACTACCATCCTGAATTAAACGTTATTATCCTCTGGCTTTTCTTTAACCTACCATCTATGTCAGTATTCCTAAACCATATAGGTTCCTGTCTTTTTTTCTCAGCCAAGTGGACAGGAACACAGCTTGATGTCCTCAAAGTAGCCCAATAGGTTCTGGAACCAAAGCTCAGATTGGTCACCTCCCTCTGGCTGGCAGGAAAATGGGAGGCCACAGAAGGGCCCAGCATCTGAAGAAAGGGTGGTGCTGGTAAGCAGAGAGCAACAAGCCCTGGCTTCTTGTTGGGCTGGCAGTGTGAGGACTCCTGAGAAAATCCATTCCCTATATGGGCAGCAACATGCAACAGCTATGGGCTAAACGTCAGGTCAAGGGATACAACTCCATGGGATTACCAGAAAGAACACAGCCTTTCAAAACACATCAGTGAAGAGCGCCTGTTCCAGTAAAGGCCCTGTCGACTTACACTCTTAGGTTTGTTGGCAAGCGCGGCTTGCAAGTTGCAATTATGGAGTATACAAATTTTCTCAGGAAAGACATTAAGAAAAGTGGCATGCAGGGAGAGGAAAGGCAGAAAAGATGGCCGTGCGATCCTCTCCACTTTGTGAGACCTTTGCAGTGGGAGACCCCCGAGCAGCCCACTCTTCAAAGGCCATCTCTAGCCTCAGCCTGCAAGAAGATTCCAGAGCGATCACAGCCCACCAGACTCAGCTGTTTTATAAGCCCTGATCACTGCCAACAACTGTTCTCCAGGGGCTTTGTGTATGTGCTAGGAGATAGGGCCCTTCAGAAAAGGAGTGGAAGCTACAACCTCAAGACATTATCTAGAGAGAAGGCAGTCAGAGGAGCCAGGGAAAGAGCTAGTTTATTAATGTTTGATCAAGACCCAGGATAACTTTTTTTTTTTTTTTGAGACAGAGTCTTGCTCTGCCGCCCAGGCTGGAGTGCAATGACGTGATCTCGGCTCATTGCAACCTCTGCCTCCCGGGTTCAAGCAATTCTCCTGCCTCAAGCTCCTGAGCAGCTGGGATTACAGGCACGTGCCACCATACCCAGCTAATTTTTTGTAATTTTTTAGTAGAGACAGGGTTTCACTATGCTGGCCAGGCTGGTCTCGAACTCCTGACCTCTTGATCCGCCTGCCTCGGCCTCCCAAAGTGCTGGGATCACAGAAGTGAGCCACCGCGCCTGGCTGACAACTATTATTTTGAGTATTTTTCATAGCTTTATAACATCTCCATTGTTGGCTATTTACTGGTTATTTTCTGCAAACCTCTCAGTTTCCCATTTTGGTTTTAACATACAATAAAATCTTAAAAGGGGACAGCGAGCTTATTCAAACACAGCAAAACTGGGGAGACACTGAAAAACACTATTCCTTCCCTAGAGTTCTGGGATACGAGGGAAGAGAGAGGACACAGTGGAGGCAGGCACCTGGACAGGTGGGCCAATCCCTGTGGTCTATGGGACAGAAGAAAGGGGTGAAGGGGAAGCTTATTGGGACCCCAAAGAGTCCCTGGCTAAAGGTCAGAGGGTCCCAGGCTGGGTTTCCAAGCTCCACTGTCAGCCAGGGCACAGGAATCTTGACCTAAATTTCTGCCTCTTGTAGAATCACATGCTTGAGTAATAAGTGAACTAGTGTAGAGAGAGTCTGAGACTGGAGGAAGTGGTCAATAAGAGACTTGTTTTCCTCAAATATTTTTGTGCTCAGGCCATGTGTGTCTGTGTGTAGGCACATGCATCAGAATCTCAAATATGCTTCTACACAGCTGAAAATAAACAGGATGGCTCTGGTCAAAACTGAAGTTCAAAATCTCCAACTCCTCTTTTTTCCTTTGCTCTCAGAAGTGGGAATAAGTGAGAACAGCTGGTACAGGGATCAACAAACTTGGCCCTTGGGCTCTTACCACCAAGTCAGTGGAAATGGAGGATAGGAAGATGAGGGCTGCCAGAGGGAGGCAGCTGCAGACTCAGCAAGCAGGGCTTCAGACATCATCCACATTAATCTCTCAGTTTTGCAAGGGAGAAAACTCAGGCTTGCGGGGGCTAAATAGTTGAACCCAGCTGGCAATACAGGGCCTATACCTTGTTTGTTGTCTCTCTGCCAAGACACCCCACTGATTTTGCAACTGAGGAGGTGGCAGAATATGGCACAGCCCTTCATGAAGATATTTCCTAAGGCTGAGTTCTGTTCCCTCAAATTTCATACGCTGAAGCCCTAACCCCAACTATAAAGGTATCTGGAGATGGGGCCTTTGAGAGGTAATTAGAGTTAGATGAATTCATGAGGGTAGGCTTTATTAAGAAGAGGGAGAGAGCGAGCTGGCTCTCCCTCTCTCCCATTGAGAATATAGAGAGAAGGCAGCTGTTTCTAAGCCGGGAAGAAGGCCCTCATCAGGGTCCATGCCGGCTGGCACCTTGATCTTGGACTTCCCAGTCTGTTGTTTAAGCCACTCAGTCTCCGGTATTGTGTTACAGAAGCCTGAGCTTCCTAATACATGACCTAGGCCTCTAGAAGGCTGAGCATTGAAGGAAAAAGACCTGAGGAAAAATTAACTTTCTCAGCCTTCCTTCTCTACAGCCCTGGGCAGAACACACACGTGCCTCCTTCAGGAGAATGGCTTCTGTGTAGAGTACTGTGCTGTCCCACTTCAACAGGGACACATGTGGCAGTGGTCCCTTAATTTGGTAAGTTTGTGGGCCATTTTCCCTCCCAACTGCGAGGAACAGAAATGTTATAAAGCTGTCAACTTTTTATCAAGGCAAATGACCTTAAAAATTAACAGGATAAGCCAGGCACAGTGGCTCACACCAGTAATCCCAGCACTTTGGGAGGCTGAGGTGGGTGGATCACCTGAGCCTGGGAGTTTGAGACCAGCCTGACCAATATGGAGAAACCCAGTCTCTACTAAAAATACAAAATCAGCTGGGTGTGGTGGTGCATGCCTGTAATCCCAGGTACTCGGGAGGCTGAGGCAGGAGAATCGCTTGAACCTGGGAGGCAGAGGTTGCAGTGAGCCGAGATAGTGCCATTGCACTCCGGCCTGGGCAACAAGAGTGAAACGCTACCTCAAAAAAACATAAAAAATTAACAGGCTAGGTAGTTCTGCATCTTGATTGTGGTGGTGATGATCACACGAACTTACACATGATAAAATGCATATAACCACACACATACACACACACAAGTACATGCAAAACTGGTGAAATGTGAATAAGGTGTGTGGATTGTTCCACAATCAATCAATCTCCTGGTTTTGATATTGTAGTAGAGTTAAATAATATATTACCATGGGCAGAAACTAGATGAAGGATACTAAAAAAAGGACCTCTCTGTACTATTTCTACACCTTCCTGTAAATCTATAATTATTTTAAAATAAATTTTATAAAGAAAAAAATTTAACAATCAACATGAAAATTATCCCTTTGTTTTATAAAAGAAAGAATGACTGAAGCACAGAAAAAGGAAAAGCGCCCAGGTGCCATGGCTCCTGCCTGTAATCCTAGTGCTTTGGGAGGCTGAGGCAAGAGGACCTCTTGAGGCCAGGAGTTCAAGACCAGCCTGGGCAACACAGCGAGACTCTGTCTCTACAAAAAAAAAAACAACCAGCCGGGCATGGTGGCATACGCCTATAGTCCTAGCTACCTGGGAGGCTGAGGCAGAAGGATCACTTCAGCCCAGGACTTTGAAGTAACAATGGTGTGGGCTGTTGTCACACCACTGCATTCCAGCCTGGGTGACAGAGTGGGATGCTGTCTCTAAAAAAATAAAATAAAAAAAGGGAAAGAATGAGCATAATCAGAATAAAAGTGGTTGGCAATCAAATACCATCAGCACTATCACAGCACTCTTTATTGTCCTTCATTTTCTCCTTTCATCGTGGACTGGTTGAAACTGTATTGAGGACTATCTCAGTAAGAATTCAAGGTTCCAATTTCCCCATCTTCACCACTGTGGCACGCAAACAATGTGCCAGCAGACCCACCCACAGGGAGGCCAGGCATAAAGCTCCCTTTCTTCCCAGCCTGACTGGCTTCTGACAGTTCTCTCAGCCTAGAGAAAGTGGAAAACAACAGTAGGACAAGATGGGGGTGTGGGTTGGAGTTAGAGAAAAGGCACAGGCTGGCAAGAAATTTAAGTTTCTCTTCTGCCTTCTACTCCTCTTACCAGTGCCCTGAACCCTCTGCTTTCTTTTTCTCCTTCCCCAGAGAGAGAGAGACCCGATGCCAGCTATCCATGTGCCCCAGGATTTTTCATTCACTCCATCCTGCCCTTCCCTGGCCTAGACTCTGAGACCCAGAGTCTATTCTCACAGTGCCCTCTCCCTTCTCTTGCCACCACCCTTGGCAGCTGCTCTCAGCCCGAGTCCTTGCCTGCCCATGTCCCTCCCAGAACCAGGACCCCAGGAGCAAGCCTTCCTGTGCCAAGAGGGACAGCAGTGGTATACCTCAAAGACCTGGGGTGGTGTACACAAGAAAGTCTGAGAAGCCTCAGCCCAGAACCACTAATGGGTGGTAAAGCAGACACGAGGCACTCATCATTTCTAAATCCTCCCATCTGTCAGTGTCCAACTGCAAGCACCTGTGACTCCGAGGATTCTCTCAGGCTGCCAGAGCCCTCTAGGCCTGTAAGCTGGGTAGGCTGAATGAGTGAGTACATTAATGTCCTGTCGCTACTCCCACCAGGAAAGCAGCCCTTACCCACACTTACTGAAGTGGTGAATAAATACCCAGCTCCCTAGATCTTAAGTAAGCTGGAGTCTCCCAGAGTTACCCAGCAGGTCTAAGCCCCAGGGCCCAAGGGGTAACTTGCTTGATAA
This sequence comes from Cacajao melanocephalus, assembly GCA_963573385.1. Taxonomy (NCBI): domain Eukaryota; kingdom Metazoa; phylum Chordata; class Mammalia; order Primates; family Pitheciidae; genus Cacajao; species Cacajao melanocephalus. Next base: position 33,222 of record CAUYLG010076610.1, read on the forward strand.
CAAATCCTTTATTGGTTTCTTTTCTTTCCCACTCCCCCACTCTCCTACCAGTGCCTCCTGGGATCACCTCCCAAATTAGCTATTTGCATTTAAATCCTACTTTTGAGGAAACTCAACCAGAGATAGGTGGTCACAGGGACTGCTAACAATTGGGAAATTTGAGCCAGAATTTCAAACATGAATGAGTGTATCTCTGTGAGTATCTGAAGAATGTACCTCTGGGTAATTAGGGAAGTCACCAACAGTAATGGCTGCTAGCAGATACTAAAAAGCTAACAGGGAAAAAACTAGAAAAACTTGATTTGCCTAGGTAATATTCATCATAGCCATTTATATGAACTGCTTTTCATTTGCCTAATTACCACTGGCACAGTAAGCACCATGTATATATTAAATATGTCAGATAAAACTTGCATTAAATTTTACTTGATTGCCAGTGTTATGTAATCTCATGCTTGGTGCTTGCGTGTTCATAACTGGATGCTCATATGCAGAGTCTATTCACGAGTAGAGGGAACACTGTTAGGACCTGGTTCTTAAAGCAGTGGTTCTCAAACCTCAGCGTGCCTGAAAACCATCTGGAGAGCCTGTAAAAACATTACTGGGTGGCCAGGTGCGGTGGCTCACACCTGCAATCCCAGCACTTTGGGAGGCGGAGGTGGGCGGATCACGAGGTCAAGAGATCGAGACCATCCTGACCAACATGGTGAAACCCCGTCTCTACCAAAACCACAAAAATTAGCTGGGTGTGGTGGCACATGCCTGTAGTCCCAGCTACTCGGGAGGCTGAGGCAGGAGAAGTGCTTGAACCCAGGAGGCGGAGGTTGCAGTGAGCCAAGATCACGCCACTGCATTCCAGCCTGATGCCTGGTGATGGAGTGAGACTCTGTCTCAAACAAAACAAAACAAAACAAAACACCAAAAAAAACAAACAAAAAAAACATTACTGGGCACCAGCCCCAGAGTTCCTAATTCAGAAGGTCTGGGGGAGGAGGGAAGAATGTACATTTCTAGTAAGTTCCTAGGGAAGGGTGATGCTGCTGGTCTGCAATTGCCCTTTGAGAACCATTGCTTTAATGTACCACATATGAGAGAAGGAAGGAACTACAGGGTTAAACTTTCCACTTAGCATTAGCAACATGAAAGGCTGACCAGTCTGTACACTGTTTCTAGAAAACTGGCAGAATCTTCTAACACTCTAGATCAGTCACTGAACCAAAACCAGATTTGGTATGTTGACAGTTTAAACCAAAAAAAGTCAACATAACTCTGTGACTCAAACAAATCTCCAGAGACCTGGGTTTGCTCATTATTCAACAAGTGGGTATCAAGTACCCAGTCTGTGCCAGAGATGTTGCTGTGCAGCAGAGGTCTGGGCACTGTCAGAGGTCTTGTGAGACTCTGAGTAGGCCACATCCTTGGGCTCAGTTTCCTAACCTGTAAGGAGAGAACTCACACTTAGGGAACCTTCTGACTCTGACGTTTTACAATGAAAACCAACGCAGCATCACAGCTCCAAGCAAAAATATTCTGCCTAGTCGTCTGGGCAGCATGATGTCAAATATGAGTAAGAGCCTAGATGCCCCGGCAGGCCAACTGGGACAGTGCAGGTGAAGCCCTGGCAGCAGTCCTCGGCCCGAGACCCTTCCAGCTGCTCAGAGTCCAATTCAATTCAATGAATGCCCCAATTAAAGGTGCTGCCAAGGTAAGTTAGTACTCTGCCCAATACCAACCAAAGAATGTAAAAGCACCCAGCATGAAATCCATGTTCATAATTGGTACTCCCCTGATATATTACGACATTTAATCACTCCAACTGCTGAAGGGAAAACTAGAGCCGTTTACTAGAATTAAGGATGCCATGATAACCTCCTCAACTGGGGTTTTAAATGAACCTTGTGCTAACTGCTTTCCTGCTCTGAATGTAAAGCAGGAGGCAAGCGGAGAGAGGTGGGGCAGCCACCTGTGAAGGGCAGTCACTAAGGACATTGCTCTGTATTTCCAAGAGGCCTGGTTTCTGAATGAAGCCAACAAGCACTGACCTGCCACACTCCACAGGAACCTGCAGGAAACACTCTTGTTTTATTCTGTTTAACAGACAGACAGACTGATAGCCAGGGATGACCAATAAATCAACTGTGGAACTGAGAAGTGAGGCTGATTCCTGACTGACCCAGGTTGGCAACCTCTGAGCAGTTTGCAGCCAGGCTTGAGGAACTCAAAACAAACATCTACCCTAAGACTCATGTGTCACTGTGACATGAGGGATAAACAGGTGGAAAAAGAGGCCAGCAATGGCCATGTCAAAGAGGAGTACCCAGGGGTTGGGGCACATTCAATAGCCTCCTGCCAAGCCAACCCCAATAGAAATAAAACGCTTTTACATATAAACAACAAATGTTTTCTTAGTCTTATTTAAGGAATAAATAAAAGTATATTTTAGAAAATTATTTTTGTTGATCTAAGACATAAAACAGGTAAAACAAAGCCAAATCAACAGTGAAGCACACCATTCAGACGAGCCCCCCACCCCTACTTAAATCAGACTGCTGCTCTTAAGCCCTCTTTTGATAGAACTCAGGAGCCACTCGACTTCCTTCAAGGAAACTCCCTAAGAGACGGAATTGTGTCCTTTAATTCTACCCCCTGCACCCAGCACCTAGCACCAAGCCTGACACATAATTGGCACGTAGTAAATACCTGCTGATAATGTAAAGCGCACGGTCCCGGCCAGCCCGCTCAGCCACTGGCAGTACAGCTGAGAACAGGGCTCCAGGGAGGCCAGCCAGCGCGTTTCTGCCTGCTACTCAGGGCGAGGCCGTTCCCAAGCCAACATTCTCCACTTACTCACGGGTAATGAGTCCCACAGGCTATTACCATCAGTGTCAAGTGAGCTGTTTCCCTCACTTGCTGTAAAATATCCCCTTTAAGTTTTTGCATCTGGGTTGGCTCATGTTGCCAGGATTTGCGATTGAGGCTGTCCTTAGCCCATTTGTCCTGTGATGTCACAGGGATCAATCATCACTCAGCTCAGGCTTCCTCTCTTTGGACTCACTTTTGTAGATCTGATTGCCTCTGACCAAGCTCACTTCAGATTTATGATGTTTCATTTCCTTTTCTAACACAACAGTGAAAAAATATAGACACAATTACCTTATTACATAAAATATAGCAAATGACGCTAAAGTGATACTGGCCTGAGTAATACCAAGCCTACAAAGGCTTAAAAATATCTTTTAATTAATGCAAGTGAGAGGCACTGTCTAAACTAAACTAAAAGGCACAGCCACAAATTTGACAGATGCAGACACAACTTCCCACAGGCTGGGTCTAGACCCAGGAATCTTGTCATTTCTTGTTTTAGATGCTCTAACATCAATGACTGTCTTTTGCAGGTCCACCTGCTTTCCCCAATGCCACTTAGGGTGTCCCTGAGAAACAAGGCTGGCTGGGGCTAGTGACTGTGGGATAGATGATCCCACACTACTCACTTTCCAAGTCTGTCTTGGATTTGACTACAGACAGAGAACAAACATTCAAGAAAAAGAACCAGAATACTTACGGTGATGTCAAAATAGAAAACCACCCACAAAACTTTATAAACAATTTACACTGGATGACTGCAGTGAAACAAACACACACACACATGCTGTTCCTTGAAAAGGAAAAAGCAAAATGAAGTGGCAAAAGGTACCAAGGCAGCAAACTAATATGCCTCTGAGAAATTCATCAGCAGACACACAGACAACATCCCTGGTGAAAAGTACACAACAAACCTAAACCTGCAACATTATGTTCTCGTAATGCCACATACAGCAGCTGAAAGCCCGGCAATAGTGGGCGCTGAGTAAATGTTGCTTTGTGGAACCACTGACCAAAGGAACCTGATGACTTCTAACAAGTACCTTAGTGGAGCTCTCTTCCAGGAACAGGGCCCGATCCTGCCGCTGAATAGGCTGCAACATCCAGCCTGCTCAGGTCCACCTGGGGAAGTGAACCCCTTCCAGAGCACACAGAGACGTTAATGCATCTCTGCACGAGGACCAATAGACTCATTCTTCATCAAGATCAATCTCTGCTTCCATCCTCAAGGGGCTGGCAGATTTTATGTTGAAATCTTTGTCAGCAGTGAAACAAATGCATCCATCACTAAGCTCCTGCCTTAGAAACGGGCAGTTCTTGAGTTGTTGCCCAGATGAAAAAAGGCCAAATCTAATTGAACCATCAGGAAGAATTTAGTACAGAGCAACAGCGTTATCTGAACTGGAGCATGGCCAGACCTCTAGGTTAATACCCCAACAGGAGAGACTCATCAAAGACCTTATTTTGGGATCAGGAGTAATATTTTTGATTCTTAAAAAATGGGCCTTGGAAAATTTTTTCTTTAACCAAATGAATTCCACCAGCATCATACATGCCTGAGATGCCAACTCTCTACTCTACTGAATAGTGCGCCTATAAAGCCCGTAATGGCTTTACACACGTGGACCCAGCTGAGGATTTGTTTAGTTAATGCTTTGCTCTGTGGCAGCAAGTTCTTCTGGAGACCTGTGGGGATGTATGGAGCTACCTGAGCAGGAGCTGAGAGTTTAACAGACATATACCATATCTGGTTTGGTTCTTTTCTTCCTTCAATCTAATTTGGAAAAATAGGGGACAAGAACTGCCCAAATCCTGTGCTTGACTTACATAGACGATACTTAGAAGCAGAAAGACTGTTAACACCAATGTGACATTATCAAGGGGGATTCTATCTGCAGATTCTTTATAAACGTTAATTATGTATGGTGGGCAGGAATGGCCAGTGAATGAAGTTAGCTTAAAACATATATTTGACATTTAAATGCCAAACTCATCTTCCCCTTTCCAAAACAGTTTGTTTTCGTGAAATAATATTATTATCTTTAAAAAAATGGGTGTGGGAGGATTAATTTATTAAGTAAGAAAGTCATAAGACATTATCAGTATATGTCTCCCAAAATCTGTACATTTCTGTGGTCAGATCTATGATGTGAATTATTCTGAATATGCTTTAGAATCCCTCGGTTGTGTCATAAAAGGGCTCTACCTTATTACTAGAGAAAGAAAAAGAAAATTCCAAATTTAAGGGCAAGGTGAAGGAGAAGGACTTAATTATTGTATCTTCCTGAAGAAGAAGAAAAACAGATACCTATCTACGCCCAAGTGCAGCAAGTCATCAGCAGCAATCCACACCTTGAGTTCTTTGAGGAAAGCATGACATTTTAAGGACTCAGGACATCCCACATCCTTCAGAGGTTCTTAATCAAAGACTTGCATTTCTAAGTGCCCGTTTGGGGCTGGGGAGCCAGAGGGCTTGTAAAAATGAACTGTGATTACTACTCTGGAAAGGTCTCTTATCTGACTGGGGAGATGGGCCACACACACAAGTAAGAGCAGCAAAGCACACAGTGTCAAAATAGTGCTGGTGGAAAGAGCTGCTGAAGGAAAGACCTCTCAAGCTCAGGCTGCAAGGGGGCAGGTTTTATGGCAGAGACTTGACCCCATCCTCTCCTGAGCCCCATCACTGTTCACTGGGCTATCAAGCTCCTTCAGTCTCCCTAAGCTTGACCGCAGAGAGTCCTTAGGGCCAGTCCATCTAATGGGGCCCCACCTCACCTCCCACATCTTGCCCGGCACTCTGCTCTTTTTCTTCAAGAGCATTTATTTTTGTTTGTGATAATATTTTTATTTGTAGTTGTTTAATATCTCTCTCTCCCTTTAGGCACTAAGTCCCTCAAAAGCTACATGTTTGTTTACAATTTCATTTCTGTATGCCCAGTCTAAGCACATAGTAGGTTCTCCGTAAGTGTGGTGAATTAATGACTAAGCCTCTAATGAAGAGTGGAATTTCAACAAAAAGAAATGGAGAGAAGCCACCCCCATAGGAAGAATAGTATCAACCGACGTGTAGGGGAAAACAGTGAGTATAGGAATTAACTGGGCCAGAAAAATAGGTTATGAGATGAAAGAAAAGGCCAGTTGCAGATGCTGGGCCATGGGCTCATTCTCTGGCGAACCATGCACTCTGGGCTAAGGAGTCTGGACTCTGAACCATAGCAATAGGGAAGCAAGGGAGGGTAACACAAAATATTTGAAGAACATGGTAAGGTTGTCATAGGTAAGATGAGCTAGAGAAGCCCAGAGGCAAGCAGGGTGATACTGAGGTGGTGGCTGAGGCTCCCAGGAAGGTGAGTGTGAATGGAGGAGAGAGATTTTAGAGGAAAACCCTGGTGACTGGCACAAAATGGGGAGAGGAAGGGTTCTGGTCAAGAGCACATGGGGACCTGAGCTACCCTTTACAAAGCATGGCTCAGGGTCATTTAGACAACATAGGCTTTCTCAGGCCTCACCTGTCCTACTGATTTCAAATGAAAAATCTTTGCCTGCAAATTAAGGTCATGGTGAGTCATGTAGCTGCTAAAACAATGCCTGAGTAAGTCTTATGGGCCTGGAGCAGGCCATTATGCTGTGAGGTGGAGAGTAGGTAGAGTCACTGTTACGTGATGGGGCACTGGGAGAAGTTACATTGACTGTGCCAAAAAAGCACAACAGGGGAGAGGCTGAGCTGTATCTCCAGGTCAGGAATCACAGGATAAAGCTTCAAAAGGCACCAAGTACCTCTGCTCCACAGAGCTGCTTTCTGTCTGGCCTCCCGATGGAGGTGTGGGAGCTCTGGAAGCATCATGCACACTATTTGACTTGGGCTCACTGACAGACCGAACCCTTAAGTTTTTAGGAGACCAGGATGCGCATCAAACCTCTTGAGGAAGCATTATCAGGTGGCCTGTGGCACGTCGATCTCATCACAGTGGACAGTGCAATGTACATCACGTACAAGCATCTGTAACGTCATACAATTTCAAGAGGATGTGCACAGAACGGCAAAGACAACAGCAGTTTGAAAATAAGCCAACTGAGGAGAGAGAGAAGAAACTGGGGTGCCTGGAAAGGAAACAAGAAGGTTTGAGAGTGGGAGGACATAATTGCAGCTTCAAATATCTGAACAACTATTATGGAGGACTGTGTGCATGACCCACCAAGAGGGTAAAACCAGAATTGATGGGGTGGAAGTCACAGATTTTAGCTGGAAATGAGAAAGGATTTTCCATTATTTCATGGAAGTAACAGTGGATGGCAGAGGGGGTTACTTGTGGTTTACAAGCAAAAGTTGGAAGATCATTTTTATTTGTTACTATTATTATTTTTAAACTAGTCAAGTGCAGTAGGAAAGAAGATCATTTTAAGGGAGCTGGACTACGTGGTAACTAGGATTCCTTCCAAATTCCAAATTTTAGAATTTGCCAGAAATCATCGCCTCACTTTTCAAGTCACAAAAGAAAAACCTGAGAGAGAGCAGTAAAGGGAAGAAACACTTTGAGTGTCAATTTTACAGTAAAAAGGAAACACATGCTTCTCCCAGGAGACTCCTTTCCTAAGCTGCTTTCCTTCACAAACAAAGACAAATATTTTTTCTGCAGTTAGACAGAAAAAGATAGTGCTGCAATAATTTGGGTTGAAACAAGAGGAAATGAAAAGTAACTGCTAATTAGTGCTGAAATAAAGGTTTATCTCACCTATATTCTAAATACAATCTTGTATATCAGAAAATGTAGCTCCAACTGGTTTCCCTATCAACCCTAAGACCTTAGGCAAGTCATTTCAGCTCTCAAAGCTTTAGTTTCATCACCTAGAAAACTGAATCAAACAGTGGGCTACATCAAATTGTTGCTGAAAATCAACAGGATGCCTACCACTCCTCATAGCAAAATGAATTCCAGAAGAAACAAAAATTTATACCTGAAAAATGAAACCATAAAAGTACTAGGAGGAAATTATGTGTTTGTGTGTGTGTATATACATAGAATGTGTAACTATATATATATACGTAAAATATATATTTGTAATCAAATAATATAAGTATATATTTTACATACAATTCAATTATATACTTGTATATGTAATTATATATAATGCATATATATAAATAATATACATGTATTTAAGGAGAGTCTTCTTAACTGGGATATGAAATACAGAAGTTGGCCCTGCGTGGTGGTTCACACCTGTAATCCCAGCACTTTGCGAGACCTAGGCGAATGGATCATTTGAGGTCAGGAGTTCGAGACCAGCCTGGCCAACATGGTGAAACCCCGTCTCTACTAAAAACACAAAAATCAGCCAGGTGTGGTGGTGGGCACCTGTAATCTCAGCTACTCAGAAGGCTGAGGTAGGAGAATTGCTTGAACCCGGGAGGCAGAGGTTGCAGTGAGCTGAGATCATGCCACTGCACTCCATCCTGGGTGACAGAGTGAGACTCCATCTAAAAAAAAAAAAAAAAAAGTGGAAGTCATACAAGATTGATAGATTCAACTATATGAAAATTCTAAATTTCTGCATGTGAAAAAAAAAAAAAACACAAAAGTTCCGTAAGGACAAAAGACAAATCATATCACAGATAAAGGGCTAGTTTCTTCAAATATAAAGACCTTCTACAAATTAGGAAGAAAGAGATCAATTCAGTAACAACAATGTTAAAAAAAAAAGAGGAGGAAAAAGGAATCTAGAAAATAGTATTTTGTAAACATATGAAGACATGTCAATGTCACTCATAATAAGAGATGCACTTTAAAATGACACCAGGATAACATCACCAATCCGTTAACCAAAGAGACTAAAAGGCTGACCACCCCATGTTGATAAGGTGTTTACATGCTGTGGGTGAGAGAGTACATTTAACATGCACAAACTCTTTTACACAGCTGTTCAGCTTCTGGAAACATCTTACAATGACTCTGTACAAGGATTTACACTGCAGCAATGCTTTAATCAGTAAAAGCTTGGTAACATCCAAAGCGTCCATCTACAAGAAACAAAAATAAATGATAGTATATGTACACCATGGAATACTATGAACAATAAAAAAGAAAACTCTTCATGTACTTAATGAGAATGATTTCAAAAAGCAAGGTTCAGAGCAGTACACGAGATGGCACCATTTTGTCTTTTAAAAAGAAAAATGCTTAACATGTCAGAAATGCTTCTGTATGCAGAGAATATTTCTGGAAGGATATTCAAAACACCAGGCAGAAGAACTGGGAATCTGGCAGACAGGGAGACTTATTTTTCACTATATAGTCTTTGGTACCTTTAAAATTTCACCTAGATTCAGATATTATAATTAAAAAAAAAAATCCCTAGAGTATAAACACTCCATTTCTAAGGTTAGCTTTGCCTAGATTTCTACATAGTTAGATATGGAGGTTGTTTGAGATAAATATTCCCTCCAAGGACACAGAAACAGCCTAAGACCTTGAGGTTGGGAGATGGCTACCCTTGAAGCACACTGTGAAGATGGGATGCCAGTTCTCTGCCACTGTACCCAAGTTCCATGGTGTTCTTCACTGTCCTTTGGCCTAGCACAGAGGGCCCAAGCTACAAAACTCAGTGCATGCCCACTGCATAACGGATATAAGGCAGTTTCATGCTTTTAGGGGAAGTTCTGTTTAAAATAACTAGATCCAAAGGGGAAAGGAAAGAAACCAGAGCATTTACACAAACCACAACGTTTCAGCTGAGTTTACAATGGCTTCCTGCCTGTTTAAATCAGGACAGCCAAGAACAGACTGCCAGACAAATTGTCATTTGTAGGCCCCTAGTGAGCTTAGGCAGTTTTCCACCTGTCCAGACAAATAAACAGGCTGCCTTGAGTTATGGACAGGTGGGCCCTGTGGCGCCAGAGACTGGGTCATTAGAGCTCGTGAGCAAGAGTATGATGCCTGGGAAAGATCTGCTCAGCATCTTGGCCCTGCCCAGTAGCTACAGGCCACAAACATTCTTCGTACCCACTGGCTACTCACCTGGTGGCATCTAAAGGGAGCATCTATGAAGAAAGCAGGACAAAGGAATCCTAGGCAGGGAGGGTAGTCATCCATGAAAACACAGAGCTGAGATCAGAGAGCACATCTCTGAGGATGCTGGCATAACACTGGGGGTCAGGAAAAGAGCCTGTGTTGTTTCTGAGGGTCATACATTTCAAAGTGAGTGCAAATGAGGTCCAGATTAATTGCTCTCTCAGAGTCTTATATAATAAAAAGCCTATCCCCCACTGTCTGGCTGCCACTCTGACCACACAGCACATCTCTAAACAAATTAAACTTCTCTGGGATATATACACACACATGTGCATGCATACACACAGACCACCATCGTATCTGGTCTCTAAGAAGCTCCCTCTACCCTGACATCCCCTAAGTCCACCCAGGGTCAGAGAATGTCTGAGGCCACCAGTATCTCCTTCTCTTACTGGTTGCAATTACCTATGGGCCCGGCTCCCGAGAGAATGTATTTAAGATTCATCAGGGCACATTATTTGTGGTGAGTGCTCTTTGAGAACACTAGCATCACCCCTGTGCTCCAGGTGGCGGTGGCATACCCTGAACTCACCTGCCCTGATTCCAGGAACACCCAGTCAGTTGTCCTCCCTCGCTGGATCTCCCATTTCCGAGATTTCTGGCCATCTTCTGGTCTTAGTAATTTTAAATTCTCTTCCCTTTGCTTCATGATCCTGGTTTTCAGATTTTATTCCTGCCTTGAGTATGCAGTGAGCTCATGGAAAGGCATTTCCTAAGATAATGACCTATAACCCAGCCCCTCTGCCAGAACTCACCCAACATCCTTGCCTAGGATGACAAGAACAAGGATCAAGTTTGAGAAATTCTTAGAAATTCAGATTTCATTCACATTTTCATCTGTTTAAAAGTATGCACCCAACAGCTTAAAATAAAGAAATCAAGGGAAAAAAAACAATATGTGAAAGGCAACAAGTAGCAATCGTGACTAAAGAAAAAGGAAGTTAAAAGTAAAAGTCAGGTTATAAGATATATTTGTAAGACAATATTAAGTGTATGGTGGAATTTTAAATTTCTCTTACAGGAGAAATTAATTAAGAGAAAGTAGCCCAGTAACTACTCATGTGTCCCCCTCTCCGCCCCAAGCGCGCACAGCTTGCTCCTTCATGTCCTGGCCAAAGGGCCTTCCTTGGCTGACTCACCTAATGGCAACCCTCCTCCCACCGCACCCTCTAATCCTCTTCTTAGCTGTATTGTTCTCATAAGTACTCCTATTGTCAACTACATACTATGCATTTTACCTATTTATCCTTTTCAAATTATCATTCCCCTTTAGCTTTCTAGAATGCCAGCTCCATGAGGGCAAGAGGATTTGTCTGTTTTGTTTGTTGCTGTATGCCCAGCACTTAGAACCTACCTGGAACAGAGCAGGTACTCAACAAATTAGCTGAATGAGTAACTGTAATACAAATATACTTCAATTTTATACTATTACTGATGATGTAAAATACCTCTATTTGTTCTTAGACACAATTGCTTAGAATAATATAAGATGAACTATTATTCCCAAAGTCATATAAAATCACGCACTCTGTATCCCACTGATACTTTACTAGAAAAACAAGATACAAAACCAAAACCAAAGTATAAAAAGAATATCCCAGAAAATGTTTCCTTCTGTGATTCTCAGCATTTGTATGAACTGGATTAAAGATCAAATTCCTCTCATCTATTTTCACCTGCATTCATTGTCGTCCAAACTTTCAGTCTGGGGTTAAAAAAAAACCAAAATGTGGCTAGGCGCGGTGGCTCACGCTTGGTAATCCCAGCACTTACGGAGCTGAGGTGGGCAGATCACAAGGTCAGGAGATCAAGACCATCCTGGCCAACATGGTGAAACCTCATCTCTACTAAAAATATAAAAATTAGCTGGGCTTGGTGGCGCGTGCCTGTAATCCCGGCTACTCCGGAAGCTAAGGCAGGAGAATCATTTGAACCTGGGAGGTAGAGACTGCAGGGAGCCAAAATCATGCCACTGCACTCAAGCCTGGAAAAAAGACTCCGTCTAAAAAAAAAAAAAAAAAAAAAAACCCAAAAATGTAACAAAACAAAAAACGGAGAAAAGGAAAATTCCCCTTTTGCTGACAGTTTTGCAAATATCCCAAGCCCCTCTCTGGTGCTTGCTGGTGCCCCCTTGCTGCAGCTAAAGGGAACCAGGCTGTCTGGGGGGCACTGGGGCTGGCAGTGTGTGTGGCGCAGAAATGCTGCTGCAGAATACAATATGGGTCAGCCCTGGAAACAATGTCAAAAAGGGAAAATAAAAGCAAAATCCCTTTCGCGCAGAGGGCCGAAAGACTAGAAGAGAGGCCCGTTCTTAACGCCACCAGCGAAAATAAGAATGAAAAGGAAAAATGAATGAGAAAAGTAGGGAGGAAGAAAAAAAAGACTAAAGAGCATAGAAGAAAAGGGGAGAAAGAGCAAAGGGAAAAAGAAAAACGGAAACAGCTGAGTAACAGGGACAGCAGCAATGAGGAAGGAAGTGAAGTGAAGTGGCAGCAGCAGGGAAGGTGCACTCCCCTCACTTTCCAGCACCTGACCATTTAGAGGCCTGATGGCAGCAAGGGACTAGCAAGCAGGAGAGAGGGGTGCTGAACACACCAGTTTCTCATCACGAGTCACCTGCAGAGCCAGGACTAACCCCAGCTCAGTCACAACACTGTGGAGTTTCTCCTGTTAGCATCAAGGCCATAAAAATGCAAATAAACATACATATATACATACATACACACACACACACACATACACAAACATATATACATATACTGCATATATATACACACACATATATATGTGTATGTGTGTGTATATGTATGTATGTATGTGTGTGTGTGTGTGTGTGTGTGTATAGACATAATCTAGGCTAACAAAAATCACTTTATCTGACAGAAAGGCCAAAACTGTTTTTATAGGGCTGCCAATAAAATAAATGAGATTATTTTACAAATACGAACAAAATATCTTAATATTGCCACACCACCTAAAGCAAATGGAAACTTAAAGGGTGTTTCATGTAGGATAAAAGTTGTGACTACTGGGTATACTTGGAAACAACTTAAATAGACACTCCAGGCCCTAATCTTTCCCCAGAGGTAGGAGTGTCACATTCTTGTTCAGGGTGGGAGGGTTTTGCTCAGCAAAAAAGACTAGACAGCATGCTTCTTTACATAACAAAGAACAATACACACTGCAGAATATGGCGTGGGAAATTTAGTCATCATCAGTGGAAACGCAAATCTCCTTATTTTACATTCTTCTTCTTGCACACATAACCCCCAAGGGTTAAAAGCAGCCAAAGCCTCTACGGAGTTGAACCAATCAGCTTGTCTCTTGATGACATCATGCCTCTAATGGGATGGAGCTGGAAAGGGCGAGGCAGGGAGGCCCTTCTGGACTTGGCCTGAAAGGGTGCCCTCCCAGTTGCTGCCACTTCACTTCTCAAGAAAAGGATTCAAGAGCCAAGGGTCCCCTCAGCTAACATTTCAGACAAAACCAGGACATTCCCCAAAATCCTGTATCAGAAATTATTCTCAGCTTACACAACATGCATACAAAGCATGTCCCTGCTCTTTATCCGTCTCCTACTTATTTAATAATTATGTAAGCTGATTACAAAACGCAAATTTATCATTTAAGCCTTTAGCCATGTTTTAAATGATTCCAATGTTTATGCTAAGTAGAGAAACAGCGTTCTGTGGTTTTCTCTCATAAACTTTAATCTCTTTTCAAGGCAGGTGAGAGACTGCTCTGACATCACTAACTTTTTATACATTCAAACCACAATATGACCAGAAAGCCGCTTCTGTTCTTCCTACAAGGTATTTATCTCAGATGTTAATTGGTGCTGTATGTGTGTATGCTGTGGGTGCATCACACTGTGCAAGAGACAGGATGAAGAGACACAAAAGGAGCTTCTGACACAGGAACACAGCTGAGATGCTGAGGATACTGCCACCTTGATGAAGGGAGAACAGGTTTCTTTCCTATAGTAGGAAGTGGGGAAGGCTTCAAGTTTTGGATTTTAAATTTTGCTCAATTTACATATTTTTCTTTGAAAATGTCTATATCAGTCCTGAAAAATAAAGTTTTAGGGACACTGGATGTCATTACTTTATATATTATTAGTTTACTATAAAGAAAGACATGAAAATTATTTATATGATGAAAGATTTCAGGACTTCAGTGGAAGGGGCAGCTCAAGTGATGCCACTTCAATAGTGATTTATTTCTGTCTGCATTCTACCCAAGAATGTCACCATCTCAAAATAAGAAATAATCCTGTCACCTAGAACTACTTTGGTGCCTCTATATTCTGGGAGAAGAATTTTGTCTCCAACTTCCATAATAATTTATTGAATCTCTCCACCCTTTCCTTTAGAACCTGATCCAACAGCTACTACCGCTGCTTGTGATACTTCTCCTGATTTTCCTGGAGGCATAATGCCTCCTTTGGTTACAGTTTCAGTGGCACTCCTTTCAACCAATCTTCAAAGAGTGAATGAAACTTTCTAAATGCTGGTCTTGCCATGACTGCACTGCCACAGCTCTGGTGCCTCCAGTTAAATGTTGAATTTCTCCTGCTTCCCAGCACTCTCAGTATCTAAGCCTTCTAGTTCATTTGCAAATGAAGATTAATTTACAATGTACATGCTAGAACCATGTTCACTGCTCCAGCACACAGACATCTATGCTTGCTTAGAGTTGACAGAAACAGTAAAAACGGCTATGTCACTCACGGTCCCTGCAGGAAGAGATGGCACATTCAAACTGCGCACTTGAAGGAACCTCACAATGGGATTATTTACACAGGTTTGGGAAAGATGCTAGTCACAGTGAGGAGCCTTAGGTCAGAAAGGTCAAAGCGAGGGACTATTTACTAGAACCCAGAGAAAACAGCTATTGGGAGAAGGTCCCTCCCAGGAGTGGTGGCCTTCAGTACAGGGACACAGCCAATCCAACAATCCCTTGGCCTATTAATGCATGACACATAGGCAGATAGAAAACGTAGGACTAGGACCTCAAAGGCAGGTGGAAAATGCCCTGTGTGGCATCTGATGTTTGGAGAACAGCTTCAACAACCAACCAACCCACCTTATGATATAGCCATACAAGAGAATATACTCAGCCTCTTTAGAATGATGATCTGAATCCAGATCTTATTGATGCTGCCATGGAAAGATATCCATGACATGCAGTAATTAGGTAAGAAAAGCAAATTATAATCAGTAAATACACTAAGACCCCAAATTTGGATATGTATCGAATGCTAACAGAGGTTAAGTATGCTTGGAGGGATGTAGGTAAATTTCTCACTCCTTATCTATATATTTTTAAAGTTTTATTTATGTACGCCTTCTCAGTTTAACTTCTATTATGTCCCAAGCATCACGAAGGCACCAAAGAGTGCTCTGACTTGACTGGAGAACGCAGAAAATAACTACTGAAGCTTGGATTCAGATCTCCTCTTAGGCTGAGCTCTTTTAAAGCCAAACTCTATGACTTCTTTGTTACCAAAAATGTAATAGAAAATAGGGAGAATGCTAGTGTCATTAACAGATATGATCACAGAGGTTTACCTTAACCAGGCCATCTTTCAGAAGTTATCTTGCTCAGAGTAGTTCAACAAGGGCTGCATTAACCCGCAATAAGGAGCAGTCTGTATTTGGAGAAAATGACTCCCAAATCTATTAGCCATACATGTTCCCCAGCTAGAGAGCATCATCCCAACAACCAACCAACCGGCCATTTGCTGGCCCTTCTGTGTAAGAATATATTTGAAAAATAAATTATAGAGAGGGCTATAGATTTCTCTCCAACCTCTCTTCTCCTCTCAGGGAGTTCAGTAGAAAGCTCATTCATTTCTCAAATGAGAACAATGGGGAAGGTGCTGCCCTACTTTCCCAGGCTAGGTGGGCTCTCCCCTCCCTGCAGTGAAGCAGAGCTGTGCAGGAGGATCACCAGTTGAAGGGTTTGAACTCTAGTGGTTTCCCTTCACTCTGCCACCAACAAACACCAAAGAACCTCCTGCAAAGAGCTCTGCCTTTTTTTTTTTTTTTTTTTTTTTGAGACAGTGTCTCAATCTGTTGCCCAGTGCAGTGGTGTGATCTTGGCTCACTGCAACCTCCACCCCCTGGGTTTAAGCAATTCTCCTGCCTCAGCCTCCCAAGTAGTTGGGACTACAGGCACATGCCACTACGCCCGGCTAATTTCTGTATTTTTAGTTGAGACAGGGTTTCATCATTTTGGCAAGGCTGGTGTCAAACTCCTGACCTCAGGTGATCCACCTGCCTTGGCCTCCCAAAGTGCTGGGATTACAGGCATGAGCCACCGTGCCTGGCCTGAGCTCTGCCTTTCTTAAGGTCTGAAGACACTCCAGGCCTCAGTTCCCATTCTCTGAAGCTCCAAGCACAATAGTAACATTAATATCTACCATGTTATGCATGCTAGGAACTGTGCTAGGCAGTTAAACACATCTCTGATTGGTAAAACACTCTGAAACACAGATCTAACTGCCTCAGTTTCACAAATAAGGATAATAACAGTGAGCTTACTGAGGTCGTCCATGCACCAAAGTGGAGATGGTGGAGCTGGGGCTCAAAGCTGGATCTGCTGACTCCCGAACCTGAGCTCATGTGCTGTCCTGCACTTCCTTCTAGGAGCAGCCTGACGGGCTCCCACTCCACAGCCTTCCTTCTCCCTCCCCAGGCCTCACAGTGAGGAACTGAGCTGGGCCCAGGCACCTTCAGAGCCTTCAGAGCAGAGTTCCCCACCTCCCAAGGGTCCAAGGACAGCAAAGAAAAAAAGTCAGCAAGCACAGGATATGGCAAAGCAGGCTTCAGGCACTGGTCAGGGATAGGGTGGGGAGCAGCCATTAACTAATGCCCTATTCCAGGAAAGCCTGCCAAAGCCCTGGGTTTAGGGCCAATCACTGGTTGAAACACTTTTGGAGTTTCTCTTTAGAGAGAGATATCCACAAAAACCAAGTACAATATCACTAACAACATTGAAAGGTCACACATAAAGGGCCCTGTTAATGTTTACGATGTAAGCAAACCTTGCTCTTCTGAATTTGTTCCAATAAGACCTCAATTGCCTTTAAGTTTTTTCAAATTTAAAATGTAGCAGGGCTTTGGCACTTCAGCCACACTAGGGAACGAGCCAGCAACACCTAGATCTCGGATAGTCCCTGGGCCACTGTGTGCACCTGCAATCTTTATCTGCACAGGTGATAATCAGCACATGAACCTCCTCTTGATGCAAAGAGGCACTGGCTTATGACCTCTATGGCCATTTCAGAGCACACACACAGCCAACCTCAATGAAGACCAGCTTTGCCCAGGTGATTTTGTATTTCTCGGCCAGAAGGAAACAGTGGAGCCCGTAAGACTACCTGGCCATGCTACATGTTAAACAGGACATAAATATCCTGTGAAGAATCGCCCAGCACTGCTAACCTCTCCTGGTGGGGATATGCTCAGAGGGAGCCATAAGGAAGAGGTGATTCATTAGACTGGTAAAGCTGTCTTCCAACCCGTGTGAAATATTCTGAGATACTGCCTTGATAGCGTATCTAGTAGTCTTCCCTCAGTGGCCACTAGGGATTGGTTCCAGAACATATCTGTGGATGTTCAAGTCCCTGACATAAAATACCATTGCATATAACCTACACATATCTTCTTGTATATTCTAAATCATCTCTGGATTACTTATAATACCTGATACAATGTAAATGCTGTATGTAAATGATTGTTATACTGTATCTTTATCTGCATTTTAAAATTGTTGTACTGTTATTCCCCCCCCACCCCCCCGAAACATTTCCACCCACAGTTGGCTAAATCCACAAATGCAGAAAACCACGGATATGGAGGGCTGACTGTTCTCATCTCTTGGCCTGATGCTCGAGGCCCTCTCACTACCTGGTGCAAATCTCACTTTCCACCCTTACTTCTCATTCTGTCCTTACACACACTCAGCACCCTAGAGAAACCAAACCACCTGAGCGTTCCTGAGCTTTCCTGGCTCCACGCCTCTGCTCACGCTGCTCTCTTCACCCACCTCTCCTCGTCCTACCAGCTTCAAGCTGATTTTAAGCATAAGACTTGGTCTTTTAATTCCATGTCAAATCCCATCACTCTGTGATCCTTCCTCCTGTCTCCACTCCCCCACCTACTGATTTTTTTTTTTTTAATCTCAGACCTGGGTGAGAGTCACTGATGTTTTTCTCTCTTGACCTCTAAGGCCATTTCAGAGCACATTGCACTTATCTTCACACTCCTCTTAAATTTATCTTGAACTTTTCCTATAGCTGATTGTAAATTCGTAAAAATCTGTTTTAAAAAACAAAGGTAGAGCACACATTCCTAAAAACACACACACTCCTCTGTAATCTCCTGGCATGCCCCTTCCCCAGAGCCATCTCACTAGTGATTTTCCACTAGTGGCCAGGCATCTAGCACAGGCTCACCAAACCTTTGTTTACTAAGCAAAGAAAATCTTCTGCACAAGTTTCCTCTGTCTGCCTAATCAGAATCTTAAGCTTCATCTCATCTGGAGGTAGTGCTGGAAGAACTGCCCCACCCTGTTCCTTC
This sequence comes from Cacajao melanocephalus, assembly GCA_963573385.1. Classification (NCBI taxonomy): domain Eukaryota; kingdom Metazoa; phylum Chordata; class Mammalia; order Primates; family Pitheciidae; genus Cacajao; species Cacajao melanocephalus. The sequence goes on from CAUYLG010076610.1 coordinate 51,739, forward strand.
ACTGGAAATGGATTGACTTTGGTTTATGTAACTTTGCAGCACCTACCCAAATAGCGTTGGGTAGGGCATTAAGTCTACAGACAGTTCAAATGGACACTTCAGCTGTAGTGTTCCCCTCCTCTTGGAGAGCTAAATGCATTTCTTGAAATTATTCCTCAGAGACAGACCCAGTCCACTTCAAAGGCAGCTTCCACTCAGCAAGGAGCTTGCAAGGGTGGTACTTTAACATTCCCAGGGTGTTTACTCGACTTTGAGAAACACATTCTTCTGCTCAGTGAGACACGCCATAGGTCACTGAAGAATACTACTTCGGTACATATTTCCAACTAATAATGGCTATGAAAGAAAACTGGGCCTCTCACTCCCAATGTTTTCTACTCCCTAATCTTCGTTCCTGAACCACTTAGCTCTCTTCTGCCTGACCAATCTGGGAATGTGGGATAGGCAGGAGCCTTCTGCTGGAAGAAGTATTTGGCCTTCCAGGACAGCAGAGTAAGAATAACCATGGAGAAGCAGGGAATGGAAAAGCCTTCTTCTTGCAGCCATAAAGAAGAATGAGATCATGTCCTTTGCAGCAACATGGATGCAGCTGGAGGCCATTATCCTGAGCAAATTAATCCAGGAACAGAAAACCAAACACTGCAGCATGTTCTCCCTTAAACAATGGGTACTCATGGACATAAAGATACAACAATAGACACTGCACTGGGACTACAGGGAGTGGGGGCAAGGGCTGAAAAACTATTTATTGGGTATCATGTCCAATACCTGGGTGATGAGATCAGTCATACCCCAAACCTCAGCATCATACAATACACCCATGTAACAAACCTGCATATGTACCCCATGAATCTACAATAAAAGTTGAAATTATATATAAAAAAAGAAAAGCTCCCTTTCAGCTTTTGCCCCTGCCCTACCCCTGTCTTCCCCCCACCACCCCTCACACCTCTCAGCTAGCTCTGGGTCTCCTCTCTTCCTCCTGAAGGACTCATAGGAAGTACTATAGCTCTTCTTAAGCATCCCCAGGGTGAGCATGATTCTCTCAATGGGGCTGATGGGATCCAATTATTTCCAAACAACATGTCATTTCTAGGAACTGCCCCTCCCTCATCAGCTCTGCTCTACTGGGGCCTCCACCCTCTAATTTAACCATTAATGAACCTGTCCTCTGTGATCCAGGCTACCTGAAGCTCGCCCCCTCTTATGATTGTCAGAAACACATTAGTTATGGAGTGAAGGAACCAGGATAACCGTGCCCAGTTGGCACGCAGGAGAGCTGTGGTGGGCTGCGGTCAACCTGGCCAGCCCAGTTCCCCATGACATCATGTCAGCCTTACCTCATCCCACTCCGAGGCAAAGGAGGGTGACTTCTCCAGCCTCTTCTTCCCAATGCTGCAGTTGGATAAGGACTCGCTCCGACTCCCCATGGTAGCGTCCTCTGTGGGTGAGCAGGTCAGGAGATCAGAGTCAGACTTGGACAAGCTGCGGCTGAGTTTGAGTTCAGCTTTGGGTTTGCTGGTGGGAGGGGCTCGACTCCTGGCCCCACTCCGGTCTCCTTCCTCAGCACCACCAGGGTGTGGAGATGCTGTGTGAGTCAAAGTTTCAGGGTGCGAGCGGCTGTTGGTGGTGGGCAGGCCTGCTAGGTAGCCCACTCTCTTGCTCTGGTCCAGGGCATTGGGCTGGGAGGCTCCAGGAGCATGCACACCCGTCTCCTCCAGCTGCATGCTGGCCTTGTGGCAGGCGCCCTGCTGCGGGGACCCGTCTGGATGGCTCTGGCCAGCAGTAGAGAGCAGCTGGAAAGGGTCCTGCCCCACCTCGCACACCGGGGAGGAGCCGTGGAGGAGACCTGAGAACTGCTCTGGGACCTGCCCGTCCTGCCCCTCCGCAGAGTCCTGGCTCCGGCTGCTGCTGCTCCGCTTGTGGTCTTGGAGTGGACGGAGAGACAGAGAAATAAAAAATTAAACGTGGTAAAAATCAACAAAGTTCCAATGCAGCAAGCACACGGCAGAGCAAAGGAATTCACAGAGAGACACAGAGAGAAACTGGATAGGCTGGAGAGGGGAGAGGAGAGAAGAAGAGAGAGGAAGGAAGACAGCTTTCGTATTATTCTTAATGTTCAATTTGTACCCAAAGTCAGAGCATTTATGAAATTCCAAACACTGGCCTGATTAATGCTATCTGGCAGCCTTCCCTGTTGTTAGATTTCTGTTAACATTAACGACCAGACCTTGCTATATAAGGCGAGAAGAGTGTTAACTATAACCTAGAGAAAGGACACAAGTGAGGACAGAGTAAGTGAACGTGGAGTAAAAGTGAGAGTGCCAGTGAGCAAGCGCGAGCAGTGAGACTCACTCCTGGAACATCTGATACATTTCCATAAAGGCCAAAGTGTTATTTAAAGGCCACCCGCCCTCCCTTCCTCTGGCAAGCAGCAACAGAGAAAAAAAAAAAAAAAAAATAGAGGTCATGGTCTGCAACCTGCAACTTCTAGAATTCTTTAACAGAAACAAAACAGCAGAGAAATAACTGCTTCCTTCCTCGGAGGGGGCCATTCCGAGTTCCACGCCTCATCCTTCCTTCCTCAGGGAGCACAGATTTTATTTTTTTTTCTCTCTCTCTTTTTTTTCCAGAGAATGTGCACATCTTGCTCCTTCCAAAGTCTCCCAGCTGCTCATATTTGTTTAAGTTTAACCTTAGTTGATCCACTGAAAACAAAATGGTCTAATTTGTCAATGCCAGGAGACATTTGCAGTTCTCTCGAGACTTCCCTGACATCCTAGAAACCTGACACTGCTCGCTCATGAGGCCAACTACTACTGTACACTCAAATACCTCTGCCCTGAAGTAGCATAAATAATTGGCCAAATCAGAATCTAACATCAGCACTACACTGGCAAACTACGCTGAGTTCATGCAAGCTTTCCTTGTGTGAACTCAGTCCCATTAAAGATTTTAACCTACATCATCAGAGTAAATAACAACACTATGTCCAGCACTAGCTCACACTCTGTAATATTCAACTTTATCTTCTCTATACATGGAATCTACAGTACCTACACCAAACAATTCCCTAGTCTGCTCAAAACTCCCAAGAACTATTCATGAGCTCAGAATAGTTGAGCTCCAAAAGGGTTAGAACCAAAAGGGCCAACTATGTTTACAGAGGAGGAGTCTTAGTGGTCACCTCAGGTGGTGGGGGAAGACTTTAACCCAGGAGCCTGAAAACGTGGCTCTGGTCCTGGTTGACCTGCTCTCCACCTGTGTGGCCTTGGCAGCAACTTCATCTTACTGGGCCTCAGTGTCTGCAATAAGTAGGCTGGGCTGCATGATACTTAAAAATCCCTTTAATGACATGATAGTGACGAGAATCCAAGCCTCCACCATGTCACGATGGCACACTTCGCCCTCTTAGGGATGCGAGAGCCCTGCCTGGGTACCTCTCCTGTTGCTGCCTGCACAGCAACCACTCTCCCTCATCAGCACACCTGAAGGCCCAAAGCCCCTTCTTGAGGTTCCGTTCTGCAACTAGAAAGGGCAGCCAGTTGAGGAGGGGTGCAAAATGAGCAGTGCTTTATAAACACGATGTACTAAAACGCAGTCTCCACTGCCCACACATGACACTACTGTCCTACAACACTGGTTCTTCCAAAACAGCCTCTAAGAAATGGTCTCAACAACCAGCTTTCACATTGAGCCCAACTCGCTGAGGCCTGAGCAGGGATACAGTTCTCCCACCCCCACCGCCCCAGAAGAGCAGTTCAGTCCCCACAGTCTGTTCAGCTTTTCACGACACTATAGAAGTGGCCAAGGGGCAGCCAATCAGCTCCACTTTACGGCTCTGATTACTTATCCACAGGAGCACAGAAGCACAAACTTTGGCAGCTTCTTCTTCTACACTTTTTTATTTTTTTTAGACAGAGTCTCACTCTGTCGCTCAGGGTGGAGTGCAGTGGCACACTCTTGGCTCACTGCAACCTCTGCCACCCAGATTCAAACCATTCTCCAGTCTCAGTCTTCTGAGTGGCTGGGACTACAGGCATGTGCCACCACACCCAGCTAATTTTTTTCTATTTTTAGTAGTGACAAGGTTTTGCTATGTTGGCCAGGCTGGTCTCGAACTCCTGGCCTTAAGTGATCTGCCTGCCTTGGCCTCCCTAAGTGCTGGAATTACAGGCATGAGCCACCACACCCAGCCCCTCCTCTACACTTGATGACTATGGGACTTTCACACCCCAACTCAAAAATGCTATACCCCAAAGATCAGGTCCTGAGCAATGAATGAACAAGCCCTGAAAAACCTGAATCCTTTCTCTAGGGGAGAAGGAATGCTGATTACATAAGAGTTTCATATTGTTTAACTGAGGCCCCAGGAAGCCACGACTCATGGCTATGAATATCACATATAATAACTGGCAGCCAGAACAAAGCTACCCAGTGGTGTTGCATGGTGGGGCTACAGTCAGAATGACACGTGACCATTTAATGTGGTTCAGGGCAATAGTACTTCCTAGGAGAAGCTGATGAGAAGAGTTAATCAGGCTGCCAAATTTGCCATCTCTGGGACCACATTCTAACGGCCAACTTTCTACAAATCCTGGCCCAAGGTTCAATGTCCCTCTCACTATATTTGAATGCAAGATGACTGTGGTAAAAGGAGCACAGGCTTCTACTGCTTTGTATCAACTTCCAGCTTCATATTTAACAACTGGAAGCTAAGGGGACCAACGATAAAAGAAAAACACCATCGCTCAGAACCGGGGGCCAGCCTGGCTCAGACTGCCTCAGACCTCAGAACCCAGGCCACAGAGAATGCTCGAACTACTGCTGTGGGAGCCAACAATGCAGGCCTTGTCAAACAGCCGCCCATTCATGCTAGCTATCAATGATGAAAGAGAGACAGATGCCAAGGCCTCAATACCAGACATATGCCAGGGGGAAGGAAGTAGGCAGAAAGAAAGAATGGAAACTTATGGAGGAAGAAAATCTGTGGAGGAAGAATCTCTGAGGGTCCGAATCCTATTAGAGAAACCACAATCCACCAATATTTTGTGGAATATAAGAAATGATGGAAAGAACTTCTTATAATCATGTCACTTAGCCAGGCAATTCCTAAGAAAGACACTCTGGTATCTGAAAAGCTTGCTGACATCTAAGAGCCTAAGGCTGGTGTTCTCGTTCCCATTACAAACTATATCCAAGGCCAAGATAGGATTTTTTGGCAAATCAATGGGTGGGAAAATAATTACTCAATGGTTTCTTCCTTCTGCGAAGTCAGGATAATATAAGGTCTCTTAGGGACAAGGTAGTAACAATAGAGTATACTGATCAAGAAGCAGTTCTTAAGCAAATTACTGAACTTCTCTGCAATTCCAGGATCTTAATTGGGGGACTGCTGTGGTAATTAAATTATACGTGTAACGCATTAAGAACCGTGTCTGGCACATGCCACACTCTTAATAGATGTTAAAATTGTTATTATCCTCCACATGGGAGCCATTACACACCTTGCTCACAGATGAGACCAACTACTTCTCAGTTCCTCACAGGTCTGTCATAAGGGTCATCAAAGACAATGTACATGAAAGTACTCTGTAAGATATAAAGCACTTCACAAGCATTCATTACCCGCACCATCGTTATAACTCTGAACAAGAGAAGGAGGGGACAGAAGGTAATGTGGTAAGCGGGCTGAAGCAAGAAACTCTGAGACAGGCCCCAGAACTGTCACTGTAGCCACTCATCCCATCGACAAATGTGTACAAAGTGTCTGCCCTCAGGAGGCACCCGGGTTTTATGAGGATAAAGAGGCCAGGCATGGTGGCTCACACCTGTAATCCCAACACTTTGGGAGCCTGAGGTAGGAGGAGTGCTTGAGCTCAGGCATTTAAGAGGAGTTTGGGCAACATGGTGAGATCTCATCTCTATAAAAAATTTAAAAATTAGCTGGGTATGGTGGTGCACATCTGTAGTCCCAGCTACTTGGGAGGCTGAGATGGGAGGATAATTTGAGCCCAGGAATTCGAGGCTGCAGTGAGCTCTGATTGTGCCACCATACTCCAGGCTGGGAGACAGAGCGAGATCTTATCTTACCAAAAAAATAATAATAATTAAAAAAAAATAAAGACACCAAGTCTGCCTCAATGCTTTAAGACAGGTATAAACCATATGCATGGCAGACAAAAAGGAAAGCCTGATTACTTTGAACCGGAAGGCTTCTCAGAAGAGGTAGCTTTTAGGCTGAGCACTGAAGGAGAAGTAAGACCTTGTCAGGCTTACAGAGAAGTAGAAATACATTAGAAAAGGCAGAGAAGGGCCAGGTGTGGCAGCACACACCTATAATCCCAGCAATTTGGGAGGCTGCAGCAAGAGGATCACTTGAGCTCAAGAAGTTCCAGACCAGCCTGGACGACAAACCTCATGCTCAGGGACTACTAAAGCTGCAGAAGAGAACCCTTAGGGCTTTCTCTACACTACTTTCAATGGTCCCCCACCTCTGCCCTCAGCCCTCCCCACAGTCTGCCCTTCTAAGAGAGAAAAAAGGAGGTAACAGCACACAGGGAGGGAGGCCTGCTTCTTATGCTACCCATACACCAACACCTGCTGCTCTACTCAATAGGGTACACCAGCATGCTAATTCCCAATCCCATCAACTTGTGATTCTCATTCATTTTCCTTTTACCCTGTGAGCTACCGAAGCAAGGGGTCTTCTGTGCTGCATTTTAATTACTACAATGAGCTATGGGATCTCAAGGGCTTTTGAATAATAACATTTTAACATTTACACATTTTTCATTCACCTCTGCCCATTTAAATTAAGGCTGAAGAATGCAGCTCATGTGAGGAGTTGCTAACTCAAATCAATCCTCAGACCCAGAGGAGAAGGCTGGGGGACCCAGTGTCCCATGTTGTTTCGTATTCTCCGTATTATTAGGATTGGAATCCTCCAACTGCAGAGTCACTATGGTAAGCGTCAAAAACCATGGATGTGCAGGAGAACTCCCAATTACATGGTTGCTTTCAGAGGGTCACCAGGCTCTCCCTGGAAGGAAGGTCCTGACCAAGTTATTCAGACATTTGCTGAAGACTACAATTTGATAAGACAAATAGACTGAGAGTTCCTTCTGGTCCATGGCAACCTGAGAAACAGAATAAGTGCTAGACTGGGATTCAAGAAGCCCATGTTTTAGTCCCAGCCCTGTGACTTTTCCTCTCTAGGTCTCTTTCAAAAAATGAATGCCTGGGATTCATTCTCCAGGGCTTTGTGATTTAGGCTGGTTTGAATCTGTGATTAAATGACCTCTCTATAGTCCCTTTCAGTTCTATGATGTTAAGAACATGAATAGCAGCAGGGCTTTTGATGAAATGGTTTTAGCCTCATGGTTAAAAGTATAGGCTTTGGAGTCAGTCAGACTAGGGTTTAAATCTCAGCTCCAATACCTAACCTTTTCTTCCTCATCTCTGAAAGAGGGACAAAAATAGCCCCTACCCTGAAGATCTGTCACGAGATATACAATGACATAATCAAAGTAAATGAAATCAGCATGGCAGCTGGTCCATAGGAAGCATTTGGTAAATGATAGCTGCTATCATTATCACCATTTTTCATTTACAGTCATTTCTGAACTCTTAGCTCATCATGCTAACACTGCACACAGAGGCTGGTTTCCCTTCTCCTGACTCTGCAAAGGAGACTGGTTTCTTCCAAGTAGCCCTGTTAAAGAGGCAGAATAAAAACTCAAATGCCAGGGAAGGCCAGTATTCTTGTAAGTTTGGTTTGACATGTAACAGCACAGTGGAGAATCTTCCAGACTAGGAGCCATCTGTACTCACCTTGGGGCCCATAGGTAGAGCCCAGCTTTGGGACTTAAGACTGTTTCACACTGACTTGGTCTTGATTACCTCATTACATCTGCCCCATCTCCTGAACTTCTGAAGTGTCTGTTCACTGCCTGTCACTGGACCTCTGACCTCTGGCCCCCAAATTTCCCTAGTTTTCAATATACCAGCTCTGCCTGGATCAGCTTCCAATCAGCCATGATATCTAACCATGTCTAATTCGATAGTACATTTGCTGTCTTTGCTCCCCTTGATCTTCTGCCAGTTCTTGTACTGGGTATTCATAGCCATTTGCTTTCTCTTCTCCAGTTGCTGGAATGTTGAGCCCTTTTAAATACTCAAGAAACAACTGCCTTGAGTCCTCTACCAATTCAGCTAACCCAGCTGGCTTCCAACGGCTACTGCTTATTGAGTGCGACTCCTTCTGTGCCAGACACTATGCCAAGCATTTTCTTTTTAATATTCACAACAACCACGAGGTAAGAATTAGTATCCCTTCTACATGTAGAAACTGAGGCTTAAAGAGGTTAAATGACTCCCTAAATAAAGGTCACCATCCAATAAGTGCTAGAGCAAGAATTCAAATGCAAGCCTGATTACAAGGCCCACTGAGCTTTTCATTCACCTCTTGAAAACTATGTAAGATCGATTTCCTCATCTCTTCTGCTCTCTTTAAGCCATCATCTTTACCCAAGGCACCTGCACTTTTTGGAGGATAATCACACCAATTTCTTGAGAAGACATATCAAACAGTTTTAATGACTACTCTCAACACCATGTAAAAATTTGGGGGTAATTTCATCACTTCTCTCCTACCTTAGAGAAATTAGACCCCATTTAGGATTTACCAATGGCCTTCTAATTGCCTAACCTTCTTTCTAGTTTTCATCCTTCTGGCTCTTTCTATATCAATGGATACTGTTTGTCCATTGCTCCCAGTACCCACTCTCCCCTTCCTTTCTTAGTTACGGGATTTTTAGACAGGTTCACAGACACCTAGAATAAAGATAATATTTTCCACCTCCTTTGTAGCTAGGTGTAACCATATGATCAAGTTCTGGCCAATGAGTTATAAGTGAAAGTGGCATGTGTAACTTTTGGGAACTATCTTTAAAGTGTCATTCTCCCCTTTCTTCCTTCCTATGCTGATGGTTTGAACTTGGATAACCATCTTGAACCATGAGACGGCAGAAGGAAACTGGGTCCTTGACGGTCATGAACTGCCATTGAGCCCACCATTCCTTACTTTGGACTTCTATCTTGTTCAAACCACAGTTATTGAGGGTTTTCTGTCACATTCAGCCTTGCCTCTTAAGATATTGCATTCTCCCAGTTATCTTCCTACATTTCTTTCCCCTTGTGCCTCTAAATATAAGCTCTATTCTTTTTTAAAAAATAATCATTATTATTATTTTGGAGACAGAGTCTCACTCTGTCACCCAGGCTGGAGTTCAGTGGTGTGATCGTGGCTCACTGCAGGCTCGACCTCCTGGGCTCAAGCAGTTCTTCCACCTAGGCCTCCAAGTAGTTAGGACTGCAGGTGCATGCCACCACATTCAGCTAAATATTTTTACTTTTTTATTTTCATAGACACAAGAAGATCTCACTGTGTTGCCCAGGCTAAGTTCAGTTTTTGACCTCTTCACTCTCTCGTCTTTTTTTTTTTTTGAGACAGAGTCTTGCTCTGTCACCCAGACTGAAGTGCAGTGGCATGATCTTGGTTCACTGCGACCTCCGCTTCCAAGGTTCAAGTGCTTCTCATGCCTCAGTCTCTCGAGTAGCTGGGATTATAGGCATGCACCACTATTCTCAGCAAATTTTTGTATTTTTAGAAGAGATGGGGTTTCACTATGTTGGCCAGGCTAGTCTTATACTCTTAGCCTCAAGCAGTCCACCCACTTCAGGCTCCCAAAGTGCTGGGATTACAGGCATGAGCCACCGTGCCTGACCTGGATTCTCTTTTATGTTAAGAATCACCTCAACTTGGATGATTCATAAATCTGTATTTCCAATCTTAACATCTCTTATCAGACTCCTGTTTCCAAGTGTTTATGAAGTATTTTTACTTGGATGTTCTCTGGTGCCAAAAACACCTCAAACTTAACACATTCGAAACCGGACTTCACATCTTCCTTCAAACATGCCCCTCCCTCAATTCTTATTTCTGTTAGTTGTACATGATTTTCTCAATTAACCAAGCTCAAACCTCAGAATCATCCTCAAATTCCTCTCCTGATTCCTACACATTTTGTTACATGGTCCTGGTAATTCTGCTTCTTCTATACTTCTCCCATTCATACCTCCCTTCCTGTAACTTCCTCCTCTCCCTCTAGTCTCGGCTCTGATACCTTCAAGAGACTCCATGAAGTCTCTTGACTTTAGGGCATTCCCACCTCAGTCTCTCCCAGTCTAAGCAATCTAAGCGTCCACAATTATACATTTGAGAAGAGTGGTTCCTATGCTGTCACCCGATTCAAAAAGCCTCAACAGCACTGCATCGTCCTGGGAATAAATAGTGACACTAGAGAGCCAATGCTCTATGACAAGTTTCCTTTGTTCCAGCCAAACTGGATTACTCTTACCATTCTCCAAACACGTTCTCTACATCCTCTCCCACCCTCTCACTGTTGTCTGTGCCGCTCTTCCTGTCTGGAATGCTCTCTCCTTCCTTACTTTTGCTATCAGGTATAATTTTATCTAGGGGTTCAGCTCAAGTGTGATTTCTTTAATAAAGCCATCCATGATCTCTTACCCTGACATAATTTATCCCTCTTTTGGACGCCAAAATTACTTTTATGCCACTTTTATATAAATTTAACATATTCTCTCATCTTTCAGTTATTTTACATATGTCTCATGTATATAAATGCATAACATACATCTGTATAAAGGCTGTCAATACATTTGGTGGAGGAAAATTTAGAAGCACATTTCATAAGGCTTGGACTTGTTCCACAATGGGAAGAAGAGTGAACCATTCCAACTCAGAAACATAGATTAAAAAGAGGAAGACAGTTATACAGCAGGACTTTGTACAGGAATTCCTCTAATGCAAGAAGGTGAGAAAAGTCTGGTGCAGTGGCTTGCGCCTGCGATCCCAGCTACATGGGAGTTTGAGGTGGGATTGCTTGAGACCAGGAGTTCAAGACTAGCCTGGACAACACAGTGAGACCCCCATCTCTAAAAAATTTTTTTAGCTAGGCGTGGTGGCACATACCTTTAGTTCTAGCTCTTCAGGAGGCTAAGGAAGGAGGGAGGATTGCTTGAGCCCAGAGCTTGAGGCTAGAGGGAGCTATGACTACACCACTGCACTCCAGCCTAGCAATGGAGCAAGACCCCTGTCTATTTTTAAAAAAAGAAGGCAAGAGAAGACAAAGCTGCTGAAGATAAGGCTTAATTGTTAAACTGTCTCATTTATATGTTTTCCCTTTGGAAAAAGCATCCAAACATACTCCTGGGCATTTACCTTGAAAATCTAGCCTGGACTTCTTGGTAAAGATGATAGATTGAATACAGGTACCTATTTTTTCTTCTTCCTGAAATCTCATTAAACCAACAGTAAAAGTGGGACTACAGATGGAAGCACACCTGATAAAACAATACAAAACTGGCAAAGGGAAAAGCCAAGATTTACACTCTAGAATTCCCCAGGCTAAGGAATTGGTACTCTGATGTAGGAGTAGAGGGAGAAGCTAAAAACTGTTTCCTCCCCTTTGGAAGGATTAAGGTCTTCATACTCATGTACAAACGTGCACAGACTCAAATGCATAGCTCTCAGAAATACGGACTTTATCTCAAAAACCTCTGAAGCGCAGCTGCATGCCGAAGAGTCCACATGTATCACTGTCTTAGATAATCATTCATTATTGTCCTCTGTTAAGTACCACCTCACCTGGATCCAAGCACTATTAGTGGATGCTACAGAAAAGCACCACGGAGAACAAGATGGCTTTTAGAGCTCTGGCTACTTTCCCATTTGCTATCAAACCTGGAAAGTTGTCCACTATTTCTCTGAGTGGTAATATGTCCAGAACGTTCAGCGAGCAAAGAGTCAAACATGAAAGAGAAATAAATGACCATGCTATACAAAACAGGAATCGCTGCTCTGGGATATGCTTGCCCTGTGTGATGATTTCAGAATACTTTTTCTACATTTGAAATAATTTAACAGGAATAGCCAGTTAAATAAAACTACCATAAAATCACATGGGCCTAGTGTCCTTTTAGAGGATGGGCTTTCTACTTCATAGATCTATTAAGGCTTTCCATTTCTGTCAGTTTTTGTCATTTCTATAGGTACAAATGGCATTTCTGGGTGGGAAAATTCTTCATTGTGAAGGACTGTCCTGCATGGTACAGGATGCTTAGCATTCCTGGCCTCCAGGCATGAAATGCCAGTAGCAACCCCACCTTAATCAGGCATTGTGATGGCCCAAAACTCTCCCAGAACAATTTTAAATGCTCCCAGGGAATGGCTCCAACTCTGAGTAACCACATAAAATGTATTCCTATAAATCATCTTATTATTAATTTTTAAAATCTCTTGAGGTTATATATTCTTTTTTTTGTCTTTTTTCTTTCCTTTTTTTTTTTGTGGAGAACAGGGTCTCACTATATTGCCCAGGCAGGTCTCAAACTCCTGGGCTCAAGCTATCCTCCCATCTCTGCGTCTTGAAGAGTTGGGATTACAGTCATGAGCCACTGTGCCTGACTATAATCTTTTTTGAAGTTTTTATTTTAAAAAATTTTTTTAATTTTAATTTTTGTGTGGGTACATAGTAGGGAACGTGAGATGTTTTGATACAGGCATACGATGAGGAGTAATTACATCATGGAGAGCGGGGCATCCATCCTCTCAAGCATTTATCTTTTGTGTTACAAACAATCCAATTACACTCTTAGTTATTTTTAAATGTACAATTAAGAATATTCTTTTTTTTTTTTGAGACAGAGTCTCAAAAAAGAGGCTCCTTCTGGGTTCAAGCAATTCTCAGCCTCAGCCTCCTCAGTAGCTGGGATTACAGGTGTGTGCTTTCACGCCTGGCTAATTTTTGTATTTTTAGTAGAGGAGGGGTTTCGCCATGTTGGCCAGGGTGGTCTCGAACTCCTGACCTCAAGTGATCCACCCACTGTGGGCTCCCAAAGCACTGGGATTACAGGCGTGAGCCACCACACCCGGCCAAGAATATTCTTTATAGCATCCTCATGTCTAGCGGTTTTTTTCTCTTTCTTGGTCAAAATTGCCAGAAATCTTTAAAAAAAAATACAAATTCATTTTAATGATCTTTTTGGTTTCTTTACTTCATTACTTCTGCCTTTCTTTCTTTCACTAAGGTGTAACATACATAACAAAAAGTATGTGAAATATACTATCTGCTTTTATCTCAAGAATTCCCTAACGATCTCTTATTAGTTACTCTCTGCTACTTTCTTTTGGTTAAATTTTAATCTTTCCTGTTGTTTAACAAATGAAATTAAGAATATAAACTCTCCTCTGAGTACTATTTTGGCCAAATGTAATAGGTATTTACACAAAGTGTTTCCACTAACACTAATGTCTATGTTGAAAAATAGAAAGAAAAAAATAGGCAACTCAGAAACTAAACATATAACACTCATCAATAAGGCAAGTTGCTCAATTCCAATAACAGATAACACCTTTTTCTGCTTATCCTGGTGAAAAACATTAAAGACTGATAATTCACCATTTTGGTGAAGGTATGGGGAAGAGCATACTTCTCTTCAGTATTAGGGGAGGGCAATTTAGCTCCACCAATTAGATCTAGACATGCACATACACTCTGACCTGCTAATTCTACTTTCTACCAATCATTTTTAGAGACATACTTTTATAAGTATTTAAGAACATGTGTACAGAATGTTCACAGATGCATAATTTATAACAGAAATCTTGGAGACAACTTCAACACCCATGAACTAGAGAAGGAAAAAATGAGTTATGGGATATTTAGCTAGATTTTAAGAATGAAGATAAAATTGTATCATGTTCTATAGACAAGGCAAATACAAAATGCAAGTTCACAAAAAGTTTGTAAAATATAATTCCATGTAGCTTAAATACAAACAAAGAATTTTACATAGTCACTTTTGTATAAAGATAACAAATGGCCCAAATCATATATACCATACTTCCTTTCTTTTTTAACTCTGTGGTTAGGTTAGGATGGTATCATTTTGCTATTAAAACCTAGTTACTTAAATTTTTTTTTTTTTTTTTTTTTTTTTTGCAGAGATGGGGGTCTCACTATGTTGCCAGGCTGGTCTTGAACTCCTGGCTTCAAGCAAGCCTCCTGCCTTGGCCTCCCAAAGTACTGAGATTACAGGTGTGAGCCACTGCACCTGGCCTACCACACTTTCAAATGATGGTCACCTCTAGCAACTGTGAGTAACAGGGAGGTGAGAAGAACCTTAGCATTTTATCTACAATCATTTCTGTATAGTTTGAAATGGTTTTTTTCCCTCAGTGAGCATATACTAAGGTAATATAAAAAAGTAATTTTTAAAAATTTTATTTTAGAGATGGGGGTATTGCTATGTTGTCCTGGCTGGTCTCAAACTCCTGGGCTCAAGTGATCTGCCCACCTTGGCCTCCCAAAGTGCTGGGATTACAGGTGTGAGCCACCACACCCAGCCTAAAAATGTAATTTAAAAAAATTTCCCATCCCACCCCTAACACATTGCAGTTTCTTGAATTATACTAAGGAGGGATTAAAAGCTCTGGTAGTCTCATTAACATGGCCTTTTGAAAATTGATCAATTAACTCATAAAAGCTGCATTAGACAATGACATTAAAGGAAATGCAGAAAAGATTCAGTAATACTAACCTACAACATGTCTGCTCATGTGCCTCATTTATACCAACCTTAACAGGCATTCCTTCTAGACCAGCTTTTCCTGCCAGGCTGCCAGGATAGGCAAGGCTTCTGAGAAACTAGCAGAGCCCAATTTCATATTCAATGTCTCAGCTATTTGGTCTGAAAGCTCTTTGAGTGATCTAAGCAGCAAGCTTTGAGGCAGGCACATCCCACAGCCTGTGGTTCAATTAAAACTGCTTCTATACCACCCACTCTCAACACTTAGCCCAATATTGCAGAGTTGGAAGAAACCAAAGCATAGGAGGACCAGATGTGTAGACAAAAGTCCTCCTTGGCAGTTCCCTCCTTAACCTGACAATCTCTTGGTATGGGGATACAAAATCCCTGTCAAACACGCTTGGTAGCCAAGGACACCAGCCTCACTTATTAAGTTAGTCTGACTTTCCATTTTTCTTCCTTCCAAAGGTTGAGACAATTATCTTGCAGTGGTTCCTGATGAAACCTTTGAAAGAAATAAAGAATTGGAATCTCCCTCCTCCATGATGCTAAAAATGATCCCTTCACTAAGAACCATTTTGAAATAGAGCATTAAATTAATTGCTTCTTTTTTAAGGGTTAATTTTTTTTTAAGTATAATTTATTATCAAATGACTAGAGAGGGCACTCGTGTTCTACTTCACCTATTCTAAATGTTTTAGTTAAAAATCTACCAATATGGCCAGGTGCCGTGGCTCACACCTGTAATCCCAGCACTGTGGG
The DNA here is from genome assembly GCA_963573385.1 of Cacajao melanocephalus. NCBI lineage: Eukaryota > Metazoa > Chordata > Mammalia > Primates > Pitheciidae > Cacajao > Cacajao melanocephalus. Next base: position 67,174 of record CAUYLG010076610.1, read on the forward strand.
AGGCTGAGGCGGGCAGATCACCTGAGGTCAGGAGTTTGAGATCAGCCTGGCCAACGTGGCGAAACCCCATCTCTACTAAAAATAAAAAATTGGCCACGCATGGTGGCGGACACCTGTAATCCCAGCTACATGGGAGACTGAGGCAGGAGAAACACTTGAACCTGGTAGGTGGAGGTTGCAGTGAGCCAAGATCCTGCCACTGCACTCCAGCCTGGGCGACAGAGCAAGACTCTGTCTCAAAAAAAAAAAGAAAAGAAAAGAAAAGAAAAGAAAAGAAAAGAAAAATCTACCAGTATGATTGGAAGACTCAATACAGTTATAAATTCTTCACAATCAATATAGATTCAATATAATCCCAATCAAAACTCCAGCAGGATTTTTCATAGAAATCAATAAGCTGTGCACACTGACTAAGGACCAGGTGGGGGACGGGGAAGAAATCAATAAGCTGATTCTAAATGGGAAAGACGATGGAAAAAAACAATTCTGAAAAAATGTAACAAAGTTGCAAAGACAATTCAATAGAGAAAGGAAGGTCTTGGATACCCATTTGTAAGAGAATTAAACTTGATCCATACCTCACACCATATATAAAAATTAACTCATAATTGATCATAGACCTAAATGTAAGACCTAAAGCTATAAAATTTCTAGCAATTAAACAGAAAAGATTGGTGACCTTATGCATTTAAAAAAAAAATGATAAAGAGAACTTTATCAAAATTAAGAATTACTACTCTTCAAAAGATGCTGTTAAGGGAACAAAAAGACAAGTCATAGATTACAAGAAAATCACATATCTAATGAAGAATTTGTATCTAAAATATATAATGAATTTACAACTCAATAATAAGAAAACAACCTAATTTTTTTAATGAGCAGAAGATTTGAATAGACATTTAATTAGATATTAAGGATGGTGACTAATCACACTGATTGATGCTCAACATCGTTAGATATTAGTAAAATGCAAATTAAATCCATAACAAACTAACACTGCATATCTGTAAGAATGCTAGGGATGCTATGTATAGCAAGTAGATGTGTATCACTCTCACACACTTCTGACGGGAATGCAAAATAGTAAAATCACTCTGGAAAATAGTTTAGCAGGTTCTTATAAAGTTAAACATATTATATATTTAATGTAAAGTTAAACATATATTGCTGGGATACTCAGCAATCCCATTCATAGGTACATATCTAAGTGAAATGAAAACTTCTGCTCACACAAAAACCTATAAGTAAATGTTTAAAGTGATTTTATTTGTAATTGCCAAAAACTGTAAATGACCCAAATATCCCTTAGCTAGGGAAGGGATAAACTGAGGTATATCCATACAATGGGAAAATTGCAATGAAAAGGAACAAATTATTGATATATGCAACTACATGGATGAATTTCAAGTGTATTAGCTAAGTGAAAGGGGCCAGACTCAAAAGGCTACAGATTCTATGATTCCATTTAAACGACATTCTGGAACGGGGACAAACATCAGAGCAGTGGTTTTCAGAAATAAGGGAAAGGAGAGGCGTTGACAACAAAGGAACATGGGAAAATTCTGGGGGTGAAACTGTTCTATATTTTTATTGTGATGGCAGTTATAAAACTATGTTTGTCAAAATTCACAGAACTATACACAAACAAGGATAAATTTTACTGTATCTAAATTATAACTTTTTTTAAAAGTTCCAAATGGAAACCATAAAATACAAAACAAAAAACGACTATAAAAATGACCACAATGCCTGCATGCAAGAGAAAACCTTTTAAACAGGACCATTAAAAATAAAGTCTACAATGTCATACACATATGCACACACTCTCTTTGCCGCCCTCTACTCACTGACAGATCTAGCAAAGAAAGGGCATTTCGAAGGAAAACATCTCATCCTCTGTTCTTACCTGAATCATGGCATGTCTTAGGCTTGAAAGAAGGCATGCATACCTGATGAAGGCCCTAATACCTGCAAGCTGTAGAGAGCTGGGAACGGTCCTAAGAGTTCCTTCAAACTGCAGTGGGAACAGCATTGCCCCTTCTCATTCTTCTTTAGAACAAGGGTTGACACAAATTCTCCAGCAGTGCACACTCACCTCTGTCGTGACCGCACTTACACAGATGGGCTGGATCTCAGTAATGCAGCACTCACTCCCTTACAGAGGAAACTGAACTTTGCAGAGGCAATGAAAGTAGGCCAAGGCGACAGAGCACTCTAGTTACAGGGTGGCAGCCAATCACGGGCCCCTTCCCAGGAGTGTCTCACTCTGAGGTCAGGACTCAAAAGCAGAGTCTGTGCTGGCAGCCAGAACCCAAAGGGATAGACTTGTTGAGCTTGTTTTCCCACAGCATTAACTTGAGGGTTTACGATTTGAGACCCCAGATCAATCTCTGCCACGGTGCTCGTGGTCTTTCCTCCCACAGTTAGCACCTAGTCTGACCCAACCTTTTCCTTGCTTCGCATGCTGAAGGCGGCAGCCAACTCCAACCCAGAGCATGTAGGTCAGGTATCAGAAATGAAAAGCCATAATGTACCCACCATCCCAGACCATTGTGAAACTCAACTGCCACAACCCAAGGAATATCAAAGCTGCAACATCTTCCCCTTCCACTCAGGATCACAAACTTTAAAAATCTCTTTGGAGGGGGATCTGCCAGGAGTTGTGGGGAACGTACCTTTTGTTTTTCCATCTACCGACACCACTTTCTTTGTCTCTGCTGTCAACAACAGTTCATAAGGGTGTTCGTCTTCTTCCCGGGCTGCAACCCCCTGAATCCTAGGTCTCATGGACAGAACCTAAGAGAGAGAAACATCCAATGTATCTTGTACATGTGGCTAATACCAAGACAGGCAGTGTTAAACAAATGGAAGATTATTGGCTCTTTTTTCATGTAAGAGGAAGAAGGGTGGAAAAGAGAAGGTGAATAATTCAAGTGTCACATAGAATCACAACTGCCTTTTTGGATATATACCTGTACCTCTAATCTGAATGGCCTTTGATTAGAATACACCCCTTTCTGAGGATCACTTGAGCCCAGAAGTTTGAGGCTAGAGTGAGCCAGGACTGTGCCACTGAACTCCAGCCTGGGTGACAGAAGATCCTGTCTCTAAGGAAAAAAACAAAAAAACTCCTCTTTCTTTGATTTTAGTCTTCAAAAAATGCTAACTAAAATCTAAGATCCTTCCTATCTTGTGTCTCCCATGCCTACAGTGTTTTGCATGAACCTTTTCTGAGGATAATACTCGCCAAGCAGCTCTTAGCCATGCTCCATTGTGAAGGTGGGCCTCTTTCTCCATGTTTCTTTTCTAATATGCACATATACTATCCAAAGATTGGAATCCTTCCCACCACCTCAAGAGGAAACCAAAATGGCTTCCAACTGACCCTCAACACTGGACATTTACTAGAAACAAACTTGTCTGTAAGTCCATCTCTATTTTAATGAGCCTTTCTTCAGAGGTCCTGAGGGTTATAGGGAAGGATATCCCCAAAACTGGATTCCTATCACCCTTATGATAATACAATTTTAAATTACTTTTACCAATCTCTGCTCTGAAGAGTCAAGTGGCTACAAAGTTTGAATTTCAGTGGGGGGGAAAAAGCAGCTGTCTACTGAGAAATTCCTAATCCAGGCAGTCAAGTGTCTCTGATGAAATAACGGAACCATAGCTGGCTCCTATACCTGGCAACTGTAAGGCTTTGGCCAGGTGAGGGCCTGATGGCCACAGACAGTCTTGGTACCAGAGTCACCACGCTTTTCCTTAAACCAAGCCGCAAACACCACAATTAGTGCTATGGCCACTCTGGGAGAGAGAATGGAGATCCCTGCTTTGGAGGATAATTCTGACCCAGCTGTCCTAAGAATCCACTATGTTCCACAGGCAAAAGAAGAAGAAAAACAAGAATAAGCTAGCATTAAGACAATTCTTACTTATTAGAACACCAAACCACGGCTCAAGATCTCTCCTTGATCAGTTTGGCAAGGACAAGCAATGTTTTACAAACAAGTGGGTGGGAGTGGGAGGAATTCCCAATTCCATCTAACAAATAATGCTACCCTATAAATGTGATTCCTTGGCACACACAGAAACCTCCTTCCATACTGACATGTCCCTCAGCTCACTGGAAATGCATCAGGTTTGTGATTCATCAGGTTTTTGCTTCTGAAGGCATCGCTCATTGTGTTACGGGCCTAATGAGACAAGAAGGACTCTAGTAGCCTCAGACTAAATGAGAAACTGTAGCTCCTGTTTGTTAACAAGGCTGCCACTCTAAAGGCAGAAGGGCAGTCTTCTTCCAAAATTCTGCTAAGCACAGCAGGAACCTCCACTTACAGCAAGCTACCTGGAAGCTAAAAGCTATTTCATTACAATGAGCCATTTGCTCATATTACTTATTCCTTTCCTCTTCATAGGAACACAATTAAGGGAATAAAGAGGGACCATTAAGCAGTTCACTCTGTGTCAACTTAATACCACAGGCATTACAGACAGGAATTTGTGTTCTGCAGGTTTACACACCTACAGCTATCACTTACGCAGAGCCCTGGAAATCTGATTCAGGGAGTGTTCTGCACACAGGAAGAGCTCCATATAGCCTCCGGCATGCTTCCCTCAGAGGCAGGTAATTGACAGCCTGGATGTCCAGCCTATAATATCCTTTCTTCTCACGCAGGAGAGGGCTGATGGCTTCCATATGGAAAATCAGGCCCACTGGACCCTGCATTCACTCTGTGCCTACTTCTGGTGCAGGACAAATGGAAGCAGAGAACCATGAAATGCCAGAGCTGGAAGGGATCCTAACCAACAGCTAGAGAGCACCTGGTTCTGCTCTTTCATTTGTTGATGACAAGCCTGGTTCCCAGAAAGGTCTGGGGACTTTTCCAAGGTTATACCGAAAGCTCACAACAGAGCCATGGCCAAAAAAGTCAATTCCCCTGATTCTGGACCAGATTGGCCTCATTTTCTTCTGGCTTTCATTTTTTCTCCATCCAATTGCTCATACCTAGACGACAAGTAGAGTGATCTTTTCTTCTTGGTGGCTCCTACCAGCTACGGGATTAAAAATCTCATAATAAAGCAATAAACCGCTTTTCTTTGAGCCTTCCTAGCTCCCACTCTAGCAGTTCTGTGTCATAGTTAATATAGCAATAACTGATTTTCAACAGAAAGGATTCTGCTCTTTACTAAATTACTCCTTAATCTTTTTCCCCCCTTTCCTCCAAGGCCTGGCAATAAATCAAAGCTGAAATATATATATATATTATATATATATATATATATATATACACATATATATATTTTCTGTTATATGGAAAGTAACATTTCTGCTGCACAGAAAAGCTACGAGCAGTCACCACCTAACTGTGACCAATGGAATGTCCAGTTGGAGTGTGGGAGCTTTCTGGGAAGATATACTCCAGCAGCTGCAACTTCCATGAATATTTAGCACTTCTGAGCACAGAGAAGACTACAGCCAGTCCTGATGCAGCTGGAGCCCCCTCTGAGGGGGAAAAACATCTACACAGCATGTGTGTGTGCGTGGGTGTATGTGTCTAATGTTTTTAAGCCAGTTTCATGATCAGGTTATCAACCTGATAAGCACTCCTAGAGCTAGGTATACTCTGGCTTCCCCTAAAGGCTTCTATGAGTCATCTGACAATGACCAGGCTTAGGTATAGGAATACAAATAATGGGGCAAATTGCTTGCCAAAGACTAAAGCCTACATTTGATGAAGTCAGTGTCTCTTGAGATATGATAGGATCTAGGTTATTAAAGCCTTAACAGTATAAGAAAAGACAGTGAAAAGCCACAGAGTCCAAAAATATACATATTAGTACACTTTGAAGAAGACTTAACCATTCACACTACAGCATATGAACAAAATCTGCCTGGATCATATGCAGGCCGTATCACCTCTATATCATGTACCCATAATCACCAGGGAATTAGCAAATTCGGTGTTTCGCCATCTTCCAAATACTGACTATGCTGGCCCAGCTGATCCAGAATTCCAGGCTATTCAGAAGCAAGTTCTAGAAAATACACCTCAAACTCTCCCATCTAGGAGAGTAATATGGAGATCTCCCCCTTCTCTCTCAGCCACCACTTCTTGACACTGTTATTGCCACACTGTAAAGTCTTGGGAGAATAGAAAGTTCTGAGTATAATCCAGTGTTTCTTTAAGAGCCTTGCCCAAGCATAATGAATTTAAACTCAAGTCTTTGTTAAGGAGGGGCAAAAGGCATTTACAGAAACCCAGCCCCAAATGAATATGCTCCTTATTCTTAGGCTTTTCCTTGTTAAAAAAATAAAAGTAGGGGGTAATGAGGCAAACTTCTATTTATAAAGAAATACAGAAGAGCTGGGCGCAGTGGCTCATGCCTGTAATCCTAGTACTTTGGGATGCCGAGGCGGGTGGATCCCCTGAGGTTAGGAGTTCGAGACCAGCCTGACCAACATGGAGAAACCCTGTCTCTACTAAAAATACAAAAATTAGCTGGGCGTTGTGGCCCATGCCTGTAATCCCAGCTATTTGGGAGGCTGAGGCAGGAGAATCGCTTGAATCCGGGAAGCAGAGGTTGCGGTGAGCTGAGATTGTGCCATTGCACTCCAGCCTGGGCAACAAGAGCAAAACACTGTCTCAAAAATATATATATATGGAAGGATTTATTGCATGCACTTGGATCTACTACAAATGTATTATTATCCAGAGGTGATAATAAGAGGCTGCAAATCTAGAGACCCTTAGATGAGACATTATAAGAATTTTGTAATTAAAGGAAAGAATTAACCACAGAATTTGTACCTAGCATAGAAATCTTCTCCTATCTCCAACACTGACTTTCACATTTTTAAAAGGGCTTCCTTGTATTTATACATTTTGTTAAACTAAAGTCATCCTTCTGGTTCCATGTTTATACTGAATAAAAGAACCTGTCGTGGTCCATGGCAATACTGTAAAAAATAATCAACTCTAACTTCTAGGGACAAAGTGATGAGAGTAATTAACTGTTTTATATTAGCTGATTTTTAAATTACAGAATAGGGCACTGAATAAGCTATAAAATGACTATTAAAATTATATAATATTTTCAATAAATATTCCATATTCTCCTCATGGCAGGAAGCGTTAGCAGAGCATTTTGAAGATGAAAGATTAAAGAAAACATAATTTTTTCACACTTCTAAGTGATTGAGTTATTTGCCTCATGATAACATTTCCTTTTCAAAAGGATAGACTATTCTTTTCAAATAAACTTCTTTGATCTTCCAGCCCCTGCCATCCCACGTAATTCTTATGTCTTTTCTAATTGAGTCTTTATGACTCAATTCATGTTTGTCCTGGTGTAGTCTTCATGTGAAATGAACAGGAAAAAATACAAAAACAGGAATAAGATGTTTGGGGCAGAAGCACTAAAGCTTGCTAATGAGGCACAGTCTAGGGAACAGTGATTAAAGGGAAGCGCTACATCTTATATCAAAAGACAAGAGGCTTAACAGCAAAAAATGAGACTGTTCAGCTTATTGGAGCCAGGAGAAAATGTATACTTTACTTTCTAAGTGGTATGGTAGATCAATAATGGGCCTGTCTGTGAGAGCTATATTAAAATTCTTTGTGAGTTTGAAAGGTCTTATTCCAGATTACTGGTATACATAATACAAATTTATAATCCGAAGAGCTGATGAGAAAGCAAAGTCTTAAAGCACACATCGATGCACTTTTCAACAAACTCAAATTTCAGTGATGGGAATAAACCCGCAACTCTCTACCTCAGAAGCCGTCAAGGGAAAATACTTCTTATCTATGTGGTCTTCTTCTTCATCGGGTGGTGGCTTTGCTGGAGGCGGTGGACGTTCTCTCTGCAGAAGAGAAAAAATAAACAAATACTTTGCTACCTCTTTTTTCAAGCATCTGATTTTTTGGTTTGCCCTCATCTTAGCCCTTGGAAATGAAAAAGAATAATATACAGAACTCCCTTGAGAGACTAAAGTCAAGGTTTAGTTTCTGAACAGATGGAGAACTCTGTGCACACGTACACAATTCCATTAGCATGCTCTATGGTTTTTGATGTCTGTAGCAGAGATCATAAACACCTCTTTCATATCCTAGACCATGGTGAGAAATGCCAGTACTGAAAACACATAACTGCCTTGTTAGAAAATGTCCTTCATAATACTGATACATGAAACTTTACCTTAGGAAAATCAGTGGCACTGGATCAAAAGAAATCAACCTGTGAAATTCATTCTAATGAATTTAGGTTACTGAGGAAGTAATGAGGAAAGTAATCAAGGACAGAAACATTAATTCCTGTTGAAACTTCAACACCCTGATACTGGTCTATTCCCATTTATTAGCAAAATGCTGAAACTGTTCTCTTATCCTCGGTTGCCTCCTTCAATAGTAAGTATTAAATAAAACTCTATGTCATCTAAACCCATTTTTAAAAGGAAAAGAAGCTTTTCCTTTAAGGGCCATATAGTGAATATTTTAGGCTTTGTAGTCAACTCTGCCATTATAAAGCAAAAGTAGCCACAGATGATATGTAAATGAATGAGTGTGGCTGTGCTCCAATAAAACTTTGTTTACAAAAACACACCCTTGCGGACTGTAGTTTGCCAACCCCTACTGTAGAATAAGAAAGTCACTGAGGAGGTGACACAGGATAAGTTAGACCATGGGTAAACAATTTCAGGAATACACAGGATGATCCTGATGAAGGAAAATGGAACGCTGAAGAGATATTTGCCATTGGACCTGCAGGGCCATTAGCGTTGCTTATATTCCAAAGCCCTGGTCATGCTTGAGAATCAGTGTTCCTACCAAAGGGAGTGGGGCACCCGAAACAAGAGCTATCCTGCAGGCTCATTCTCTGGCTTGTAGGTTTGTTCACTAAGTCGTTAAAACAGGAGTATTTCAGAAAGCCAGAGCAGAGAATGCTGACTTACGCAAGAGCCCAAGCAAAATCTGCATGGAAAGATGTTTCTCATGCTTCAGGAGCTACCAGCATTAGCATGTGGGCATCCACATCTTTCTCTTAAAACAGGCTTCATTGCTCAGTATTCTGTCTCGATAAGTCGGTTATTCCCACAGACCCTGGAACCAGATGGTTGCCCAATGGCAACAACTTCAAAACAAGTTTGTATGTTCAAGCCAAACAAAGCTATTTATATCCATTTCCCACCAAGTCCCACTTTCCCCACCCTTCTTTGCTCCAGAAGTGCAGGAACCTGGTCCCAGTGCCACCTTTTAAGGAAGGGAACATGAACCTTGGGACACCAAGTAGCTGAGGGGTAAAAAAAAAAAAAGGGAACACAACAACAAAAAGAACTCATCCTAAAGCCTTCCTAAGGCCAAAAAAAGCCTAGAAAGAACAATATGAAAGCCTTTTGCAGATGAAGCAAAACACCAGGGACACTGGAAGGAAAGAAAAATACCTATGAATCTCTTTAGTTCTAAGGCAAAAACTTTGGAGCAGGGCCTAGAAGTAACAGTGATAATTTACACATACCATCCATTGTGTTTACCAAGATGTAAACAGGCCCTTTGCCATAGTTAATTACCAAGGGCCAGGAAGACAGCACAGCCACAACATACACAAGTAAAAGTGTCAAAGCATCCACCCGTTTCTGCTCAGGAGCACAGAAGAGAGAGCAGGAGGAAACAAAGAGAACAGTGTAAATCAATCGCAGGAACTCATTCTCAGCTTCCTTCAGTAACCCCGAGCTGCTTCTTGCAAAGGCTCCAGCGCCCCCTAATGGGCACCACCTGTAAGTACCAATTAAAGCACCACGGTCTTCCAAAGCCAGATTTGCTTAATTCAGTTGTGCCTCAAAGCAAAAGAAGTAAAAAAACTAGCTGTCTATAGAAGCGCTATACTGGTGGTCCTTGGCACATGCACTTGCTTTCACCACTCACAAGTTTTGTCACAGTCCTTGATAACATCAACTCTGGAGGACTACCACTAGACTGCGGGCCTTTTCAAGATCCACACTAAAATGCTGTTTCGGGGCACAGCAGGGCAGGGTAAGGAGCCGAACAAAAAAGAACACTCTAAGAATCATAAAGCCATTCCCAGGGCACACCTGCAAGAAACAAGAGTTACCTGGCAGCCAAAGGATCATCAACATGGTCACAAGCCAGATTCAGACCAAAAGGGAAAGGCTAGCCCCTCCAACAGGAAGAAATAACATAAGCCTGAAAATATGTCTCGAGGTGAGGTTAGCACAAGAATATTGTTACAGCAATGGCCAGTTTAGCTAATGGGCTATGCTCAAAACTCAAGGAGGGTCAGTGGGACCAGCGATTCAGGCCTACACTCCCCGCATAACCATAGGGCAGAAGCCAGGAGTAAGCTGTCTAGAGAACAATGTACAAGACTAGAAGTAAAAGCAGGTACAGACTGTCTGGCCTGTGATGGTACAATGTTTCAACCTTATCATTGTGGGAAAGCAATAAGCATTCAGCAGAATCTGTACTTCCGGTACTCACACAATGATTCTGTTTTTCACTTTCAGTGCAGTATTCAATAAATTACATGAGCTATTCAACACTTGATTATAAAACAGCCTATGTGTTAGATGATTGTGCCCAACTGTAGGCTCCTGTAAGTATTCTGAACACATTTAACGTAAGCTAGGCTAAGCTATGGTGTTTGGTAGGTTAGGTGTATTACCTGTGTTTTTGACTTAATGAGATTTTCAACTTACAATGGCTTTATCAGGCTATAATCCCATCATAAGTCAAGGAGCATCTGTACTAGAGAAAGAAACAGAAACATGGCAAGTTGGACCTTCAGAAGGAAAAATTCAGACTTGTTCTCAGTCTATTATCTTTTCTTGAGACAGGGTCTTTCTCTGTTGCCCAGGCTGGAGGGCATTGGTATGATCTCAGCTCACTGCAACCACTGTTTCCCAGGTTCAAGCGATTCTCCTGCCTCAGCCTCCCAAGTAGCTGGGACTACAGGTGCCTGCCACCACACTCGGCTAATTTTTTTTTTTTGTATTTTTAGTAGAGATGGGGTTTCACCATATTAGCCAGGCTAGTCTTGAACTCCTGACCTTGTGATCTGCCCGCTTCAGCCTCCCAAAGTGCTGGGATTACAGGCGTAGCCACCATGCCCGACCCCTATTATCTTAATGGCAGGAGGCATTATAATTAGATAAAATAGGAATGCCACATATTAACAAATACAATGTTAAGCCCTGCTACAACCCTGTTGAATCCAGAACCTGCCCCAATCTAAATGGAGAATCCTTTGAGAGCGAGTGAATGATGAGCATGTACTCAGGACAGACAGGAACTCATTTCAGTGAGCTTCCTTCAGTGTATGTTTCCGCTTTTCAGAGAGAAAGTAGACAACATATAGCAAAGAAGCAACACTAAGACTAAATAGAAATAAAATGCCTTAATTTGCTCTAAGGCCAATGAAGTCACGTAAAGATGCGAGCTGGTTATAGTGAAATTGGAAAAGGAGAAACTCAACCTCAGTGTGGTCTGTATGGTTTTAGCACATTCAGCAAGAGAGACCCAGCAGGGCCCCGTGAAGAAAAGCAGAACAAGTAGGCTCCAGGCCTCAGAAACATGAGCTGGCACCAGGGATCACATTTCCCTTCCCCGTGCCCCAGCAGCTCACGGGCCAGCAGCCAGCATAGCCCCCCAGGAGGTGTAGGCCCCAGGCCACATACAGGCCTCACTCCAGCAGGTTTCACTCCTGTCGCCTCAGCCTCCTTGTTCACGGAGTCCTGGTCAGATGATCGCCCACTGGCCATGCTGTCCAATGAATGGCAGGAGACAGCATTGTACAGAGCTTCATAGGGACCCTCTTCTTCAGCATTTGCATCAAAATCGATAATCAGTTCAGTCACTGCTTTCTCCACATCACCTGAGAGGAGGTTGGAGGGCAAGAAATTAACTAAAGGGGAACAGAACCTCAGGTTCCAACCACTGCAGCAACCCAAAGCCTCTTTAGTCAGCTGCGGTCACAAACACTAACCCAGAGCAAGAATATGATTACTTTGTTCCATGGACAAGAATACACACAGTTTCAGCTGTTCTTCATACTCTGAGATCTAAACAGATTTTTCTCTAATTCCATATGAAAAACCATTGACATCTATAAAGACCTTCATAAAGTCCCAAAATACCATAATAACATAAACTTAAACCATAAAATATAGCAAGGTGTAACTGAAAAACTTAGTTACCCTTTATATTCCTTAATAAGAGCCTCCACATGCTCAAGCAAAATAGAAGATGGCAAAGGCTTTCTGAGCTGGAGGTCTGTGCAGGTGTTAGCCTGGCCTGTTAGACAACTATCAGCCTCAGAACACCTGCAATCCAAATGTATGACTCTGCAAAATTACCAACTGTTAGAGGCCAGGCAACTCTGGGTTGCCTGTAAATAATCAAAACTATAGGTCAGGCGTGGTGAGGCGGAGGTTGCAGTGAGCCAAGATCACGCCATTGCACTCTAGCCTGGGCAACAGTGTGAGACTCTGTTTAAAAAAAAAAAAGAAAAAAGATCAAAACTATAAATGTAAAATCCTTGAAGACGTTAGTGAACTACTAATCCTATTACTAGCAGATTATGAGGTCAAGAAAAAAAGTGCATGCGGGAGGGAGACAAGGACTCCACAGTAAAGAGAGCTGGGTACCCTTTAGCCCTTATCTCTCCGCACTCCTCTGGGAAATCCCTTTCCCTTTTTCATTTTTAGCTTTTTCTAGCCTTCTTTATTGTGATCTATATTTGGGGAAAGGTGTCAGTCTTTATTCTATCTTTGTATTCATCAAATCAAGGACCCAGAAGGCTGCTAAATACATCTTAAAGGTGGATCCTGACTACTGATAGATAGGCTGGGATCCCCAAGCTCCCATCCAGACCACATTTGTTGGCCAAATGATATATTATCCAAATTTGCCATGTATCCACCTAGCAACCAGATGATACTCATTAAATATTTATTATTGGTCATCTATGCACAAGGCACTACATGGTGTGTCAGAAAAAGAACGTTTCACTGAGATTTGAATTCATCTTGAGATGATCCTCACTATTACACATCCCAGAATAGATCTCACAGAGCCAACTGGAAAAGTGGTGGCTAAAATAAAATAGAAGAGGCCCACAGTCAAATGCATAAACTATGTCCAGTAAAACTTCATATAGTAGTTGGCACAAAATGAATTGAATATACTTATTCACAACCCCCCAAAATTATTATTTAAATTAAGATTTTTCCATTCTGCCCACGAATGTTCAGCTCTTTCCAAGCTGAACACCCCTTTACTGATAGGGGAGAGTTACCGTACCCTGAGACTTCTGCGATATGGAATCCATACTGGAGATGAGAGGTGGCTGGGGTGGGGGGGTTTTATCTGCTTCTTTTGTACTTCTTCTTCCAGTCATGTGATCTACATGGAAAGATTAAAAAAAAAAAAAAGCTGCACCAAATACAAATGCCTTGGTTCAATTTGTGTGTTCCCTGGTCACCCAGACACGGAGAGAGGACGATACCTTCAATTAATGCTGCTATCTGCTGGCTCTTTTGAGAAGGCAGTTCCCGAACAGTGTCTAGGGCAGTCAGTCCACGGTTATCTTTTATGTTGACATCAATTCCTAGAAAGGCACACCAGGTGGACCAGGGGAGTGAGCATTTTCAAGCCAGCCTCCAAGAAGGTCAAATTTTAGGACATCTAAGGCTCCCAGCAGCGTGACCAACATTTTTCATCCAAAGCCATTTAATCCAGCTATTCAAGAACAGTTTACACACTTGTAATCAACCAGTGGAGATACACATACATTGGGTTCAAACACAGCCAGCAAAAATCCCCCTAGGGGACTAGGGAGAAACAATCCCAACCCTGGCATGCTGTGTAGACAAGAGCGCTGCCGACCTCTCACCTGCAGCCAGCAGGATTTGCACCACATCGGTCTTGCCAAACAAAGCAGCCTCATGCAAAGCACTGCCCATCTCCGTCTGGAAAGCAAACAAGAGCGCAGAGCGGGATGAGTTTGGTGCGGCTTCAGAACAGTTTGGTGCGGCTTCACGCGACAAACGGGACACAGACAAGAAGGGACACAAAATAAAACAAACCACACAAAGCCCTCTGTCATTATCTTTCCAACCTCTCTTGTGTGGATTCCAAAATCACGACTGTGGCCCATACATCAAGGCCATGTCTTTTGACATCGGCAGGCCACGTGTGAATAACTGAACAGTTACTCTTAGAGCCATCTACTGGTGAAAAGCCTCAGAATTCTACCTTCCTAGGTGGAAGGAGTAATGAGAAGGAAAGTACAAGAGAAACATCCTCACTTCAAATGTAGTTTGGTCAACACAAAGGCCAGGGAATGATTCAGCTGACTGGGAAAGGCTAACAAAGAAAGGAAATGTGGCATAACTTGCTGGCAATGTCAAGCTGATGAGACTTTGGAGGCGCTAAATGATGGCAGTGGGAACATATGGATAGGAAGATAATGAAATTTTTCTGGTTTTGAGAGATAGTCCACAAGCACATCTTTTCAGAGTTTAATGACTACGGATTACTCCCTGAAAAGAAACAAACAAAAAAAATTGACTCACTTGAGGAGTTCATTTGTTTTTAAAGTTTCACATTAAAATGATTCAACAAATGGAAGCATCTGAAACATGATGTGAAACGTGCTAAATAAAGAGCACAGCCCAACAGCATGGTCCTAGTGCCTTCTGCAAAATGACTGAGTCCCCTGAGATTGGAGGAGCCCCCACCCACCCTGCTACCTGGTAGTTGCTGTCCATGCCGGCATCGAGGAGGACCTGGACCACAGCTTTGTGGCCATTCCTTGCTGCCAAGTGCAGAGGGGTGTGCTTCTTAGTGTTGCAGCTCAAGAGGTTGGGGTGTGCGTTAAGGAGCATTTTCACCACCTCCAGTCGCCCGTAGAGTGCTGCCAGGTCCAAAGGGGTCTCGAATTTGTTGTTGCGCATGGTGGGGTCCGTCAGCTCCTCCAAGAGCACCTTCACCACTTCTGTGTGGCCATACTGCGCTGCACAATGCAGGGCTGTCTCGTTGTCATTGTTCTAAAAGGTTAACAAGCAGATCACATCAGAAAGCTGACTGGCAGCTGGGCACCTGACTGCAACAATCACACGTAAAACCACTGAAATTTAAATGAGAAAAATAGCAGCAATACTTGGGGACTAATAAAAGTCAGAATCCAGGCATCTTCCTGCACAAACAAGCCTGGATGCTCTAATCAGTGACACCTTCCCCCAGTGACTGTGAGAAGGGAGAGGTCATCTCTTAAACACTGGCAATCCCCTGTGTGCCATGAAGGAAGTGTCTCCAAGTTGCAAGGAGAGTGAACAAGGGAATGTGGCAGGCATTTGGTAGAAGCTCTGGCAGAATGAATACCAATCATATCACTGCTATTGTTTCAGTTTAAACTTCAACTGGTTTTACAATTTATATATATTCAACCCTATGATTCTGATTCTGGATTTGTCAACCATCCATTGCCTTACACATAAGATTTTTAATAAAAGTTTGTCATCTGTGTAGCTTCTTGCATGCAAATCAATTAGCCAACAGTGAAAGTAACAGAGCAGACTAAAAATTGCTCAAGGTATCAGCCAAAAGCCATTTCCAGGGAAAGGAAGCACTCGGGCTCAGTCACAGAGAAATAGGGGACCCTGCTGCTGCACTGTGCCTACTCCAGGAGCCTGCACCAATCAACGCATGCAGTATCTACTTCATTAAAATGGCAGCCAGCACAGGAAGGTGTTTCTTATGTAAGGAAGAGGCAAATGCTGCCATGTTTTGTGTGAGAGGTGCAAAATATTCAAATGTAATATTGCTATCAATTCAAGCTTGCAACCCACAGTCCTCTAATGCCAATTTTGTTTCAAACTAAAGACAGAATTTGAGATAAAATGGAAGAATTTTGTGCGTTATCAACCATCAGAAGCAAAATGTGAGTCATTCCAGTTATGCTCTTTTACTACTGACAGTGTATAACTAGAGCAGAAATAAGGTAATTCTCATGACCTCTCCTTTTTGAGAAGCACTGATGAAAATAATTCTCCCACAAGATTTCGAGATTCCTAAATTTATCCAGGAGGCTTCTGCTACTTTTGGAAAAGAAAGCTTAAGAGGGGGTTTGTCAGTCAAGTCAATATTGTGCACCTTTCAGTGGTCAAAAGGTCAAAATTAAATGTTGCTGCAATTGCTTTAATTCTACTAATAACATTAAAAGTAATGGATTAGGAGTTACCCAAACATGCATGCAATTCCATCTGCTTTTGATCTGGCATTTGACTGCATCATTTTTTCCAACTACACCAAGTGTACCAGAAAGATCCACAGCTGCTGGGAGCAAGTCCCCAAAAGGTGAGAATGATGGCAAAGAAAAATTTTTCAATGAAATAAGGACAGCAAAAGTAGTAACAGGACACATGCAAAGATGAATGCACACAAATAAACAGAGGATGCAGAGGAAGCTGCACTGAGCTCCAACACAACTCAAGGAGAGCAGCTGCCGGGAAGGTGCAGACAGCCTTCACTGGCCAGAGGATGCAGCCAGCCTGCCAGCCACGGCCTCCTATGATATGACTGGGCCCCGAGCGGCAAGTTCCACGCAACCTGATGGTCTGGAGGAAGGGGAAATGTTGGGTAGAAAGCAAGTCCTTGAAGTCTTCCCTGTCCCAAACAAACCTTTTAGGATACTCATTTGGAAGGCCTATTTCCTATTAAGCTATGGCATGAGTTTCCTAAGCAAACTTAGAGCTGTCCCTTCAGTTTCTCTCTTTTTTAACCCAACATTTCTCTGGTCGGCTATCACTTTCTCTTGATGAACCAACACCTACAATAACAAAAACTCACAGGATCTTTCTGTAGAGTAATTCTGGGGCAGAGTGGTGACCCAAAGAAGCTTAAAAGGATTCTCTGGATTGTACATCTCAGGATGAGTGTGATAGAGCCAAGAAAGTCAGCTTATTCTTATTAAAACTCCAGTCCAGAAAAACTATTCTGAAGCAAATACTACTGTCTCATTTATATCCAAGTTGTCTTCCAGCAACCAGAATAAATTGTCCTTGATTTTATAAAAAGTATGTATTAGGGCTGAAGAACTGTAAAAGTCTAAACCATCCAGCAAAGGAAGAAAACCAAAAAACTTTTCTCTATTTCTTTTTTGGCAGAATGAAAGCAGTTCTCACAAAGCTGCCCTGCTAAAGGCAAGGTCATAATCACTACTGGCAAATTTCCTGCCTCATGTTAAAAATGGTCTAACCACATCTCTGCAGAAAGTTACACTCATAGTCACAGTACAGGGAGCATGTTGCTTACGTTTCAGTCACGCTAGACATGGTCTGGTAACTATAATACCCAAGTTTATTATATCTATGGTGACCACATCCATCACTGACACAGGCCCTCACAATAAACTCTCATCACTGTAGGCTTTATGAGTTTGACAACTATCAAGTCAAGAACTATCAGTGATTCTCAAACTGGCTTCATTTTGGAATTACATGGGAGCTTAAAAATAACTAGTAGGAGGTCCAACCTCAGATTTGCCAAAGTAGCACCTCAGAGAGGAAGGCCCAGCAAACTCTTATTAAGTGCTGGTTAATGGACTCACAAGAAAAGGAAGGATTCTAAGCAGCAGCATAGACTTCTGATCATCTGGAATGTTTCCCTGTCACATCTTCCAAATTGCACTACAGGAGCTCACAATATTTCCAGAGTTCCCAGAATTCTATTACCATGAATCTGGACTGAGAAAGGGGAATGAGAGGAAATAGTCCAAATTTCCCCCAAGGCTTTTGCACAAATTCTCCATTCCTACCCATCTTAAGACCCACTTCCATTTTTTCCTTACTATGGTCAGTACTTCTAAGAAAAAGGGATCCCGATAAATAACTCGTACATCTGAAGACTCCACTCAATGTATAAATCCATTATACATATGTATATATATGCATAAACTACAAGCAGCAGAAAATCATAAAGAAACTTTTTCCTGGCTGGGCGCAGTGGCTCAAGCCTATAATCCCAGCACTTTGGGAGGCCAAGGCGCGTGGGTCATCTGAGGTCAGGAGTTCAAGATCAGCCTAGCCAACATGGCAAAATCCCATCTTTACTAAAAATACAAAAATTAGCCAGGCATGGCAGTACATGTCTGTAATCCCAGCTACGTGGGAAGTTGAGGCAGGAGAATTGCTTGAACCTGGAAGGCAGAGGTTCCAGTGAGCTGAGATAGCACCACTGCACTCCAGCTTGGGCAAGAGAGCAAGACCCCGTCTCAAAAAAACGAACAAACAAAAATCTTTTTCCTGGCCTTTCTCCTCTTGGAACTATTTCAGGACATCACCTCCTAGTCTCCTAGTGCTCACAGCCCAACTGCACACTTATCCCTTGTTGGCAGATGCTGAAATTAGGGACACCTGGCCTACAGCTGTCTGCAGCAGTGAAAGGATAGGCCCTAGAAAAACATACCATAATTGGAAAGAAAGGAAAAACTAGGTCTGAGATTGAGATGACACAAGAAAAATGAAAGCAAATTCATCGTGTGGAAGAAGAGTTAGACTTACTCTGTACTGCTCTAGAAAGCAGAACTCCGATCCAAAAAAGGAAGGTTTAGAAGATAGACACCAGTCAAACTTAAGAAACCAAAACTCAATGGAATCCAAAACAGGCTGCCAAATGGTAATGAGTTCTGTTTGTTATTAGGGAAAACAAGAAAATACTTAAAATAAGGGGTAGTGGGTCCACCTTTCAAGTGACAGAGGGAAAGATTCCTCCTCTACATGGAAAGTTGGCCTAAATTGGTGGTTCTCAAACCAGCTTTATTTTGGAATTACATGGGAACTAAAAAACAAAAAAAAAAAAACAAAAACAAACTAGAAGTAGGTCCAGCCCTCGATTTGTAGGCACCAACTTAAGCAATCAATCATAATCATCAAGAATGAGACAAATCAACATCATGTGCCTTGTTGATGCAAGGCACTAAAATGTACATAATACCACTTCTGTGGCATTATGGTTTGTATGTCCAAAATGTATACCCAGAATCTAATCGTGAGGAAACATCAGTCAAAGCTAAACTGAAAGACGGTATACAAAACTGGCCTGTGCTCTTAAAAACCATCAATACCATGAAAGACTAAGAAAGGCCGAGGTACTGTTCCATATTATTAACACGTATGATCCTGGACTGGATTCTCAATCATAAATTGCTCTAAAGGGCATTTTTGAGGCAACTGGTAAAATTTGAACATGGAATCTATATTAGATAACAGTATCGTATGAATACTGAATTTTTTAAATGTGATAAATGTATTGTGGCTTTATAAGTGAATGTCCTTGTTCTTAGGAGATTTAGGTCAAAGAACTAACACCAAAATGGAAGTATTTAGGATCAAAGGGTCATAATCTCCATGACTTAATAACAAATATTTCATCAGTGACAATTATTGTGTGTGTGTGTATGCATGTGTGTGTGTGTATATACATATATATACACACATATATATGTATATACACACACATATACATACATGTCTGTAATCCCGGCTATTTGGGAAGTTGAGGCAGGAGAATTGCTTGAACCTGGAATTCAGAGGTTGCAGTGAGCTGAGATAGCACCACTGCACTCCGGCTTGGGTGAGAGGGCAAGACCCCGTCTCAAAAAAACAAACAAACAAACAAAAGTCTGTTTCCTGGCCCTTTTCTTCTTGAAACTATTTCAGGACATCACCTCCTAGTCTCCTAGTGCTCACAGTCCAACTGCACACTTATACCTTGTTGGCAGATGCTGAAGTTAGGGACATCTGGCCTACAGCTTTCTGCAGCAATGAAAATATAGGCCCTAGAAAAACATACCATAATTGGAATATTTATATTCACACAGAAAGAGAAAAAGCAAATGTAGCAAAATGTTAACAAACGGAGTATCAAGAAGAGCACACTATAGTTCATGGCATTATTCTTACAACTTTAAGTTAGAAGTTTTTTAAAATAAGAAGTTTCTTAGAAGCTTACTAGGTGTTCTAACGCAACCAGAAAGGTTGATCACATTTGGAGACAACTGTTCTAGATAAAATTTCAAGTCTCTTTCAGTTCTAAGGGTGTGAAATAATTTTAAATGTACCAAAAAAATAGACCTGCCCTAATATTAATTTGATTGTTACTCATTTTATGATACTCAGACTAAGTAAGAATTGTTAAGAGGAGGAAAATAAGCAATTTTCATGGTTTTGCCTTAGCTAAGGATAATTTACATTTGGCTGGTTTACACTGTCTTGTTGAAAAAGGAAAGGCCCCAAATGCCGAAGAAGAAGAGGAAGGCTCCTAAAAACTACTTCTGCTCCCAAAAAAAGCCATCTGAGACATCTTAATTTGTACAGGTGCCTGACAAGACTTAGCACTTAAAAATACTTTAACAAAACAATTCCTAGACATAAGCCAGATCCATAAAAATCTGCTGAGTCAGGACAAAACTAGCGAGGTCAGTTTTTTTGAGACAGAGTCTTCTCTGTCGGCCATGCAGGAGTGCAGTGGCACAATCTCGGCTCACTGCAACCTCTGCCTCTTGGGTTCAACTGATTCTCCCGCCTCAGCCTCCCCAGTACCTGGGATTTTGTGTTTTTAGTAGACACAGGGTTTCACCATGTTGGCTAGGCTGGTCTTGAACTCCTGACCTCAAGTAATCCATTCACCTTGGCCTCCTAAAGTGCTGGGATTATAGGTGTGAGCCACCACACCCAGCCAAGGGAGGTTAGATTTGAATCAGCTCAAGAAGAGTTTACATTCTCAGCACAACCCAAACAGCTTTGCCTCTCTCTCTGTCTTTATCTTATTATTATCATTATTTTTGAGAAGGGGTCTCACTTGGTTGGCCAGGTAACTGTGATCACTGCTCACTGCAGCCTCAACCTCCTGGGCTCAAGCCTCCCACCTCCTGAGAATTTGGGACTACAGGCATGTGCCACCACATCTGGCTAGTTTTTTATTTTTTCTAGAGATGGGGTCTCATTATGTTGCCTACGCTGGTCCCAAATTCCCGGGCTCAAGCAATCTTCAGCCTCAGTCTCCCAAATTCTGGGATTACAAGTGTGAGCCACTATACCTGGCCAGCTTTACTATTAATGTAGTTTGCATCAATTGGCCTTTCAGGGTAGAGGCAAAGGGAATTATTTCCAAAGAAATATGTTCTTACTACATTTAAACTAATTTTATTTTATATGTGCAAAATTAAAGGATAGGAAAATGTACTTTCAAGAACCAAAGTCTTACCCTTTATCAAAGCTTTATAATAGCTCACTAAACTAACCACTACTGGGAAAACAATCGCTTCAAGGTTCCTCCCCATAAAAGAAAACTGAGTAGACTAACTGAATAATGTTTCATTAAGTGTTACCTATCAGTAACAGGAACAGATTCCAAAAATGTCTTTGCAGAAATACATTATATACACTTAAAAAAAATTAATATCTCAAATATTACTAGCTATGAGAGATTTTTACTTTATGTACATTATCTTATTTAAACTCCAAAACAATCCAGCAAGGTAGACAGTAGTGCCACATTTTATAAAAGAGACAACTGAAGCTCAGAGAAATTAAGTAACTTGTTCAAGTCAACAAAACCACTAAATAGCATCCCAGAACTTAAACTCTGGTCTGACATGAAAGCCTATGACTTAGGAGTTTTCCACTCTATCACTCTACTTAAAAAACAAAAAAACAAACAAAAAACTAAGACGAGTATCTTCCTATTCTGAAGACTAGAAAAACAGAATTTAAAGAGCAGGCCAATCACTGCACTTCAGCCTGGGCAACAGAGGGAGACCCTCTCTAAAATAAAAGAAAGAAAGAAGAGAAAGGAAAGGAAAAGGAAAAGGAAAAGGGGAAGGGGAAGGGGAAGGGGAAGGGGAAGGGGAAGGGGAAGGGGAAGGGAAGGAGGAAAGAAAGCGTAAGCCAAAATAAAGCTGATGTGCTCCACTACCTAAGGTCAAATTGCTTCTCTACCATTAAGATCCAACAGCTGAACAAGATCTCCTACAGGGCCTTCCTAGGTCCAGCCCATAGGGGGCTTCGTTTGCTAAATCAGTGTTTCTCAAAAGCATGAAATATCTGCCTTGTGTTTGGAAACATACAGAAGTATCTTATGTTTCTCTTTCCCATGGCAGCTGTTTTCAGAGCAAGTAAAAGGTAGCTAATGTGGATAATGCAGTGTCTCAAGCACACTCCAGACTGTTGCCAAAAAGCAAACTTCATCTGAATAAAATCTTTGATCAAAAACCAGCAGTTGAGAGCACCCAGGAAAGAGGTTAACACCATCAGCCAATGAACAAGCTCTGCCGCTCAGATGTGGTAAAGGCTGAGGGGCAGGCAGGGCTGGGCTGTTCATCACCAGACCCATCAGACTAACCTTTGTCCCAGCCTCACGGGGAGGGAGACTAAGGCAGGTGCCCACCTTGGTCCTGCAATATCATTTCCTATTTCAGAACCACTCATGGGTTAAGAGTGATCAAGCAGAGAGAAGCAAATGGCTGGAGATATTGGGCCATGGTTTTAAAGCATCAGAGAGAGATGCACAAACTCCAAGAAACGAGAGAGAGGCAGGCAACAGCTTTTAAAGGAATAAAATGGATCACCCATGTCCTTTCCCCCACATCTCCGTCATTAGCTATTGAAACCTGAAAATCAGATTCCATTTCAAAAGACATATAAAAAGCAGGCTAAAAATAATTTTTTAATTCCAGGAAGTACAATTTAATCATTTTTTTCTATGCTTATTTAAAAAGATAATTTGTCTGATTATCTCTTAACTTCATTTTAAAAATTTTAATAATCCAAATAGTAAATTAAATATGTAATATGGTCCCTTCTATTTCCCCATTCCTGCCTTTTCAAATATTCCAGAAAAAGCCACCCATCCTTTCCCAAATTAGTATGGGTTTTAAAAATAAAGCCAAAAACCACTGCAGCTGCATTTTCCCATTCCCAGACAAGCCAAAAGCAGATGGGCTGAAGCAGACAACAGTCAGTATGATGAGGAGGAGCCTGAGTGGACAAGAGTAGACGCAGAGAGGACCAAAGAGGAGGTACAGCTTGGAGAAGTGATGCAGAGAATTCCTGGCAGCAAAGTACACACCTTGGCATTGATATAAGGGTCAAAGGGGCCGTACTTTTTGAGTTCTTTGATCTCAAGAGCATTCTACAAAAAGGAGAGGAAAAGAAAAAAGTGATGACAAAATGGATGAAATACATCAAAGCAATACACAGCCCTGAGGGAACCCAACCCTAGAACAACCTGAATCTGCCCTCTGGATACCTCAAAGGGAAGTTAATAAGAAAGACAATCTCCAGGGCACCTTACTCTTACCCCACTTTAATTGAAGCATCCTACTGGAATCACATTAATGGTTTTAAAATGAATCACAGTAGTACTTATAACTACTATTTAGATTCAATAAGGTCTTCAAGCTACTGCAGACATCTTGCCCAGCTCCTGTCCACCCACCTGTCTGCCAGATACTCAAAGCACTGGGCTGGGGTCCCACCTATCAACTGATACTCCAGGCAGGAGGCAGCTGTGAGCAGGTTAAGCTAGCACACTCAAGTGACTCAAAAATCCAAGCAGCTGTGTTTCAAGGCAAAAGTGAGCAAAGAGGATTAGAAACGGTTGCCGAAAATTTCTCAAATGAGAAGGACTTTAATGGTGACCAGTCTTTCCAACACTGAAAAATATTAGTTAGAAGCAAACTTCATTATACATTTCCTTCAGAGAAGAGAAATGATCACTTTAGCTAGAAGGAGTAAAATTACATTTAGATTCTAAAGAGTTAATTCTAAACAGACACTTTTCATTCCCAAATGTTATAAGCAAACATCCTCATTGATGATTTTAAATGTCTGTTACTCACC
Source organism: Cacajao melanocephalus (assembly GCA_963573385.1). Lineage (NCBI taxonomy): Eukaryota > Metazoa > Chordata > Mammalia > Primates > Pitheciidae > Cacajao > Cacajao melanocephalus. Next base: position 91,091 of record CAUYLG010076610.1, read on the forward strand.
TACCCAGAAAATACAGCCCAAAAGGGGAAAGGCAGGCTGATTAACAGCTATATACACACAATTTCCAAATCAAGAGATTTGGGAGCACCATTTCAATTTTCTCATGTCTCAGAATGAAGCTGCCCTTCTCAGAATCAAAATCATGCTCTTAACAGCTAACTGAGAACTACATGAGTCTCCTGACAGATGGACTTGCCAGGATGATTTCCTATTTTTTGAGGAAAAACCTTGAGCTAATCCTACAGGTAATTGAACAATCCCCTCTCGGCAAAGTCATTAGAAAAATAGTCCTAAGCTTACTGAGAAAGATCAACATCTCCCTCTTCAAAGAACTGAGAAAAGTATCTGCTTCGGTTCAGAGCAGAGAGAGGAAAAGGGAGAATGGCTTATTATATAAGGAAAGCCCATTTCCTCTCAAACTGGCACACAACCTCCAACTCAAATGACAGCAGATTGTATTTATAAGAGGCTTGTTTAAAACTTGCATAATTCAGCTACAATTTTTCCAAAGATATAAATGTAAACAAGAGGAAGTATATTCTCAGAGTAACTAAATCCATGGCCATTGTAAGGTTATTTTTGCTCAAATGCGGCCTTTTTCATTTTCTAAGAATCATCTCTGCTTTTTCAAAGCATGCTCACTCTTTTTATATTGTTGTTTTTTTGTTTTCCAAATGGTCAGGCAACTGGAGTATGCTCACTCTTAAATTAACATCGGGGGACATCATGGAAATGATCTTCATTCCACTAAATCACCTCTGACCTCCACTCATATGTTTCTGATTTGTGACTTCATTTTTCAGCACTAGCATGAGTACTTCCACTGCTGCCAGTTCTGATGTACGTAAAAAAACAGCATGGTTTACACAGTACTGACAAACACTGGAAAAGTTACATTGCCATGTTAATGGCATAAACATAATTTATTTTTTGAGACAGGGTCTCACTCTGTTACCCAGGCTGCAGTGCAGTGGCATAATCATGGCTCACTGCACCCTCAAACTCCTGGGCTTAAGTGATCCCCGTCTCAGCCTCCTGAGTAGCTGGGACTACAGGTGTGTGCCACCACATCTAGCATTTTTTTTTTTTTTTGTAGAGACAGGGGCTGGCAGGGCAGCTGGGGGTTCCTCACTGTGTTGCTTAGGCTGGTCCCAAACTCCTGGCCTCAAGCAATTCTCTTGCCTCAGCCTTTCAAAGTAATGGGATTACAGGCATGAGCCATCACACCTGGCCTACAAATGATTAAGCTCACCAGCTTGAAAGTGACTCTATGCAATTTTGTAAGGTTTGCATTATTTCAAAATTTGCAAATAAAGTGAATACAGTTGGCCCTTCATATCCACAGGTTCCATCCATGCTTGGTTAAATGTGCACATGTAGAACCCACAGACAGAGAGAGCTAATGTTACTTTGCCGTTTTACATAACGGACCTGAGCGTGCTTGGAGTTTGGTATCTATGGGGAGGTACTGGAAACAAAGGGCTGACTGTATACACATTTTTATTATAGTACTATTCCAAATATGCATGAGTCAAATGCGTATAAAATACATCCTCATAGTATAAGATCTACTAAGAGGAGTAGAACTGTGAAGAGGGGAGTCACATTTAGGATATGGAAGATGTGGTTCCTTGCTAAGGAACTGATTATCAAAAAAATTTTTTTAAAAAAGGAGCTGGTTCTCTGAGATTTGAACTATAAGGCTAAGATGGTGATGGGGCTGCCACCTCTGGCTATAGCTGAACGGAGAGAGGAAAGCCTCCCTTCCTTCCGACCTGTTCATTGACTCTGGTGTGTGAAGGCCCTTGATGGATGAGCAACCGCACTATCTGGGCATCTCCTTTCCAGGCTGCCAAATGCAGCGGGTAGCAGCCTTTAGAGTCAGCCACGTTGGTCAGTGCGTCGTTCCTCAGAAGAACCTCGACCACATCCCTAGAAGGCAAAAGTCAATCATGAGTCTGTAGAACTCATAAGCCTTTCCAGCTAACAGCTCTTTACACCTGTATGGCACAAAGCCCTTTCATAGATGTCTCATTTGGCTCCTGTGTCTTTACCTGAGCTCACTGCCCAGGCTATTCCTTTTATTCCATGAGCTACTTGTACAGCTGCCGATATGCAGTTGAACCACCGTGAACCATGCTATGCTAACTCATCACCTTTCTGTTTAGGCTTTCTTGGTAATCTATTTTCTATTATTTCGAAAATGTCTGGACTCTTTGTCTAAACCCAGCAATGTTTCCTTGTTTATGATGTTTAAACAGCATTCAGGTGTTAAATATACATAAAAGTAATCATACAAGACAAATACCACTATTCACCACATTATTCAGAGCATTTAGTGATATGGGAGCTGAAAGCGGAGAGGCCAAGCAGAATAAAAATTATTGCATGCCAGGCGCAGTAGCTCACACCTGTAATCCCAGCACTTTGGGTGGCTGAGGTGGGCGGATCACCTGAGGTCAGGAGTTCAAGACCAGCCTGGCTAACATGGCGAAACCCCATCTCTACTAAAAATGTAATAGCTGGGCATGGCGGCTGGCGCCTGTAATCCTAGCTACTCGGGAGGCTGAGGCAAGGAGAAATGGTTGAACCTGGGAGGCGGAGGTTACAGTGAGCTGAGATTGCACCATTGCCCTCCAGCCTGGGTGACAGAGTGAGACTCTGTCTCAAAAAAAAAACAAAAACGTATTGCAAAAGTAAGCCAGACACATATGTTATCACTTGATATCCCCAGAAAGAGGAACTTGCTTTTTTCCTGGTGACAGCACTAATTAAATAGATACCAGTATATCATTATCCCTATGAATGTGAGGTCAAAGAAAATCCCCACTGTAAATAAAAACGGCATCTGGAAATGAACTTGGCTAACAAACTATAGTTGTGTAAGTTCAAGATTCACTTTAATTACCCTACTATATATGGGAACAGTGTTCTCTACAGATTTCTTTTTAGCTATACCTAAGATGGCTACAGAAAAGACTTAATGATCATATTCAGTATATTTTAGAAATGTTTAATGTTGAAGGAAACAACCATTGCCTCTTTTTGGCATGTTGGAGTCAATCAGGGTAGGTCAAATATTGGACAAATAACACAAAATACTCTAAGGTGGCGAGAGCCCTGGAGCTCCTTGCTCAGCAAAATCTAAAATGATTCCAATAATCCCTTCTCATAAAAACTACACTGCTGGCTGGGGGAGGTGGCTCATGCCTGTAATCCCAGCACTTTGGGAGGCCGAGGCAGGTGAATCACCTGAGGTCAGGAGTTTGCGACCAGTCCGATCAACATGGTGAAACCCCGTCTCCACTAAAAATACAAAAATTAGCCGAGCACGGTGGTACATGCCTGTAAGCCCAGCTACTCGGGAGGCTGAGGCAGGAGAATCACTTGAACCCAGAAGGCGGAGGTTGCAGTGAGCCGAGATCATGCCATTGCACTCCAGCCTGGGCATGAAGGGGGAAACTCTGTCTCAAAAAAAAGCCCCCAAAACAAAAAACAAACAAAAAACTACACTGCTGCTGCTTATTGCCTATAATACTTGTTTTCCTTTAACACCTTCTATTCTGTTACATTCTGGTTTACATTCTTCAACATCCTGGCAAATCCACTCACTGTACTCCCTGACAATGCCTGCCTCTTTGCTAAGCAACTTGAATGGCAGTGCCCAATCACTTAAGCCTATGCCTTCTCTCTCAAATTCTCCCCAAAGCATGCCTTCTCCAGAGAACTTTCCATACAAATCCCACCCAGTTCCTAATAACCTCTCTATACTTAGGAGAATTACGTAGGACATTTAATGTATCTTTTCCCCTTAAAAAGCGTTCTTGTGTGCAGAGCTAATTTTATGAGGAAAGAATGGCAGGCAAGAAGAGAGAGTAAATAAATATTGAAGCAGAAGACAGCTTTCTCATGACCACTCAATCTATTTTCAGCTTATCTAGGAGTTAGTTACCTAATAGATTCCAGCCTCTTTATGTTCTGGCTGCCCCAAATTTGATCAACATACCTAGACCATTACATAGCACTAGAACATTCCAGAGGGGAAAAGAACAGGCAGATGAAAAGGTTAACTTTTGGCTAAAGATTTTTTGATGGGTGGGGTGGGGAAGGATGTTTAAATTACACATGAAAGAAAGACACAGAAATTCTGGATGAACTAAATTTAGGTTTGTTTTTTCCTGGTTCTCAGTGCCGCTGCTTTGCAAACCTTTGTTTTATTTTTGTTTTTTAGAGATAGGGTGGCTTTGTCACCCAGACTGGAATGCAATGGCATAATCATAGCTCTCTGCAGCCTCAAACTCCTGGGCTTAAGCAATCCTTGTGCCTTAGCCTCCCAAGTAGCTAGGACTTCAGGCATGCTACCATGACTGGTTAATTTAAAAAAAAAAAAAAAAAAAGTTTGTGTGTGGAGATGGAGGCTTGTTTTGTTGACCAGGCTGTTCTCAAACTCAGCTTCAAGTGACCCTCCCGCCTCGGCCTCCCAAAGTGCTGGGATTATAGGCATGAGCCACTGAGCCCAGCCAGCAAACCTTTCTAGGAAATGTAAAAGATAAGGTGAGGGCCTGGGTTCTGAAGAGTGAGGGCAGGGATGCGGTACATTGATACTTACTTATGGCCATTCAAAGCAGCATGGTGCAGGGGTGTGTAGCCAGTGCTGTCAACACAGTTCACATTTGGCCCTCTCCACATGCTATCAGGGGGAAAAAAAAGAGAGAGAGAGACATAGATTTCATAGACTGAAGTCACAAACCGAAGTTAGAGATCGCTAGCCAATTAGTAAAGATTTTTGTGTGGTGTTCAACCCGACCAGTTACTTCCAAATGATTCCTGGTAAGTACAGCAGCTATACACCGTAGAGATGCATAGCACTGAGGGTACACTGCAGTGGTTTGCTGAACGGAGTCAAGTGTCAAGACAACAATGTCATCGCTTAAAGATCTTGTTCTTCTAGTATTCCCAGGATTGTAAAAACAGCTCACTGAAAGGTCATCAAAGACAGAACCAAACTACTCAGCCAGTCACAGGTATTGAGCACCCACTCCTGTGCTGGTGACTGAAGGTTTGAGAGCGACCTCAACACAGACCAGATAATCAAGATGAATCAACAAGCAAGGATCAAGGTCAAAAAAGCACCAGGAGACATGGCTTACGATGCAAGAGATGATTTTGTCTTTCCTTTGTAAATATGTCTTACTAGTAATTTAAAAAATAACAGAATCTATAATCTGAATGTGTTATCTGACTCAAAAATACCATAGGAGGGAAGAGAAAATGTTACCTTACTTAATCCTCAAAGCCTTAGTTCTTATTTCTGTATTGGCCTTACTGCATTGACCAGAGCTTCAAAAATAATATCAGATAATCTTAAAAGTCTTAGCTCTTATTTCTGTTTCTGCAAACCTTACTGCATTGGCTAGAGCTTCTAAAAGAATATCAAGCAGCAGAGGGCAAACTTGTTTTGTTTCTGCTTCTAATGAGAATGCCTCCAGTGGTTTGAGGTAGATACTCTGTAACTTGTAACGGAAGTATCTTATTTTTTTTTTCCAAAAAGTGTTATTAGAGATAGTTGGTTAAATGTATTTTCTGCATCTATGAGATAATAGTTTTTCACATTTAACAACCTAGTATGTTGTTATCAATAGGTTTCTTAATATTAAGCCATTCTTGGAGTAAACTTAATTGGCCATTTCCATTATGACCTTACTGGTACATTCTACTTGAGAGCATCTACTTGAGAGTATATTACTTAGGATCTATATTTATAATTGAGGCTGGTTTAAAGTGCTTGTTTTTTTGTGCTACTGTTATTGGATGGTATCAGTGTTAGGTTTAGCTCTCAGGTCGGCTGGGCAGCTATCTACTAATTTCCATATTCAAGAATCAATGACAGAGGCCAGGTGTGGTGGTTCACGCCTGTAATCCCAGAACTTTGGGAGGCCGAGGCAGGCAGATCAGTTGAGGCTAGGAGTTTGACACCAGCCTGCTCAACGTGGTGAAACCCTGTCTCTACTAAAAATACAAAAATTAGCTGGGTGCGGTGGAACTGTAATCCCAGCTACTCAGGAGGCTAAGACAGGAGAATTGCTTGAACCCGGGAGTCGGAGGTTGCAGTGAGCCGAGATTATGCCACTGCACTCCAGCCTGGAAGACAAACAGAAACTCTGTCTCAAAAAAAAAAAAAAAAAAAAAAGAATCAATGGCAAAGAGCACTAAAATTATTTAAAAATCACTAATAAAACCATCTGGGCCCAGAGCCTTTATGCTCAGAGTTGGAAGCAATATTATTTACAAAACTAAAATTTTGGTTGGGTACAGTGGCTCACATCTGTAATCCCAGCACTTTGGGAGGCCGAGGCAGGTAGATCACCTTAAGTCAGGAGTTTGAGACCAGCCTGGCCAACATAGTGAAACCCATCTCTACTAAAAATACAAAACTTAGCCGGGTGTGGTGGCATATGCCTGTAGTCCCAGCTGCTCGGGAGCCTGAGGCAGGAGAATCGCTTGAACCTGAAAGATGGAGGTTGCAGTGAGCCAAGATTGTGCCACTGCACCCCAGCCTGGTGACAGAGTGAGACTCAGTCTCAAAATAAATAAAATAAAATAAAATTTTGGCAATAGGCATCAATAGACAAATTACAAACTACAGTACAGATACAGAGTAGAATATTAGACGCTAGTTATACTGCTACATAATAAGACAAAAAAGATTATAATGTTATAAAGAAAAAAGAAACAAAGTTGTAAATACTGTATAGTCTTGGCTCAGAAAGGATGAAATTTATCAGGATAGTAGATTAAGTGCCCGAGTTTACTCTACCTCCTGTCTAAAGTTCTCTGAAGTGACAGAAAAGATATCCCACCCTACACAGATAGACAGCTATAGACAGATAAACAGACAGATTCATACCCAGAAAATTTTAAAATAAGTAACCAGCAATGTTGAGTCATTACTAAAAGGCAAAAAGTAGACAAGGTCAGATCTACAGAGACACAATCTAGAAGAACGCAAATTAAAACATTCATTGACAAAAATGAACATAATAACATTATCAAGTCAAAGATTTCAAAGATTAGGAAAACAAGCACTCTTAAACACCACTGGTATGAGTTTAAACTGGTAAATTCCTTTGGGAAGACAATTTGGCACCAACGATCAAAACCAAAAATAGATTCACTTTGAGCAAACAATTCTACTTCCAGGCAACTATCCAACAGAAATACTTATACACGTGCACAAAGACACATGCTTGTACAGAATTCCTTCACTGTAAGAGTTAAAAACTAAAAACTTAATGTCTATCCATAGGCAACCAGTAAAATAGTAGGTATACTGATAAAATACTATGTAACCATCAACAACAGTAATAAGGAAAGAAACAAATTGGATCCTTAAGTCCTGACATAGAAAGATTTTCCAAGACATACTGTGTTATAAGAAAGCAAAAAAATAGAAGTCATTGTATAATACACACCCCTGTAAATGGATGGTGACTAGAAGAGCGCTCACCAAATGCTGACCATGGTGGTTACCTCCGGGGAAGGAAATCTGTGTTAGGGAGACCTGCAGATGATGAATAGAGACTTACCTATTGTGCTTTGTATTCTACCACAGTTTAAAACACTTACAGTGAGAATCTATTCACATAGTGCTTTTATAATAATAATACGGTAAAAGAAAGGGGGGAATCATCTATGCACAAGGAAAAGAAGACAAAAAAATGTCAAAATGGTAGTAAAACTCAGTTGTATATGGGTGACAAACCACTCTGATGAGCATGTAGATATTAGGTTTAGAATCTTAAAATAAATCTTAAGTATGAAAAGTGGGAGTCCGTACAGCAAAGGAAACCACCAGCAGAGTGAAAAGACCACCTATGAAATGGGAGAAAATATTTCCATACATCTGCTAAGAGGTTAATATCCAAAATATATAAAGAACTCAAAACAACTCAATAGCAAGAAAGCAAATAACCTGATTGAAAAATTGGGCTAAAGATCTGAAAAGACATTTCTCCAAAGAAGACATACAAATGGCCAACAGGTACATGAAAAAATGCTCAACATCACTAGTCATTAGAGAAACGTAAATTAAAACCAAAATAATGTATCACCTCACACCTACTAGAATGGCTATTACCAAAAAGACAAAAGGTAAGTGTTAGCAAGGATGTAGAGAAAAGAGCAACCTTGCACACTGTTGGTAAAAACAAAAATTAGTACAGCCGTTATAGAAAACAGTACAAAGTTCCTCAAAAAATTAAAACTAAAGCTACCATAGAAACCAGCAATTGTACTACTGGGCATATCCAAAGGGAATGAAATCAGTACATCAAAGAAATATCCGCACTTCCATGCTCATTGTAGCATTATTCACAATAGCTGAGATGTGGAATCGACCTACCTGTCCATCAATGGACAAATGAATAAAGAAGATGTGGTATACATAAACAATGTTTCCTTAAAAGGAAATCCTGTCATTTGCAATAACATTTATCAACGTAGAGGACATTATGGTAATAAAATAAGCCAGGCATCAAAAGACAAATACTGTATGATTTCACTTACATACAGAATCTAAAATGTTGAACTCACAGAAGCAGAGAGTAGAGTGGTAGTTACCAGGAGCTGGAGGGGGTGATGTTGGGGAGATGTTGGTCAAAGGAACAAAATTTCAGTCAGGAGGGATAAATTCAAGAGATATACTGTACAATAAGGAGATTATACTTAATAACAATGTATTATAATCTTAAAAATCATGGCTGAGCGTGGTGACTCACATCTGTAATCCCAGCACTTTGGCAGGTCGAGGCAGGTGGATCACCTGTGGTCAGAAGTTCAAGACCAGCCTGGCCAAAATGGCGAAACTCTGTCTCTACTAAAAATTAAAAAATCAGCCAACTGTGGTAGCGCATGCCTGTAATCCCTGCTACTTGGGAGACTGAAGCAAGAGAATTGTTTGAACCTGGGAGGTGAGGTTGCAGTGAGCTGAGATCGTGCTGTTGCACTCCAACCTGGGCAACAGAAGTGAGACTCTATCTCAAAAAAAAAAAAAAAAAAAAAAAAAAAAAACCACTAAGAGAGTTGGTTTTTAAGTATTCTCACCACAAAAATGATATATGAGGTAATACATATGTTAATTAACTCAATTTAGCCACTCTATAATATATAGATATTTTAAAACATCGTATTATATACAACAAATATATAAAGCTTTTGTCAATTAAAAATAAATTTTCAAAAAGCAACATACATGTATTTTGATATCTAGGCTATTTGTTCATTGCCAACTAAGGATGTTGAAGACAAGGTGAGGAGCCTGAGGTACATCTTGATACCCTATCCCATCCTCCACTAAGCCTGAACTCCTACAGCACTTTCCAAACCAGGAGCTAAATGCAATTAAATCTCTTCAATACATTTCTACAACGACCTCATTTTCCAAACCAAAAAGTATATGACTGTGCCTGACAATGGATCAGGGTGATGGCAAGTGAGGTGGATCTGGAAAATCTGTGAGGTACAGTTTTCACACTTACTTTTAAATTGCCGAAGAAGAGAAAAGATCATTATTATAACATAGGTGACACTAAGAATCTGAAAACAAATTCTTTGCCCCAAATCACATACCACATCAGTAGCAGATCAAAAACGCTCTGTGATAGAGCTCATGGAATTTGGCCAAACAAGGACTGTCTGATCTAACTGTAACAACATGAAGTGAATATGTAGTGTACATAATTCAGCAGCAAGACGACTAGAATAACTAAGAGGAGCTGAGAAAGAGGAAATCCCAAGACCGGTTAAAGTGGCTGAGAGTACGGGCCTCTCAGCTACTAATTTAGTTCTATTACTCAACTATCTCAGCCCCCTCAGTCCATGTCCCCAAGGAACCCTGAAACTAAGATTAAACCGCCTTTGATTTTAACAAAACTGCAGGATCAAGCAAGCCTTTCATCATTTTCTAACTTTTGCCTACATGACTGGTTTAAAGGTGATTAAGTCTGGACATCCTATGTCAGCACTAAAAACTCCCTCAAAACAATTAGAAAAGATAAGGAAAGGCCAAGCGAGGTGGCTCACACCTGTAATCCTAGCACTTTGGGAGGCTGAGGTGGGTGGATCACCTGAGGTCAGGAGTTCAAGACCAGCCTGGCCATATCATGGTGAAACCCCATCTTAAAAAAAAAAAAAAAAAAAAAAGATATAAGGAAAAAAGATAGTGACTTCACTGCAAAAAGCTGCAACGTTTCCAACCACAGAGGCCTTTTTTCCCTCCTTTTTCTCTACCTTCCACTCCGAAAGCCCACCTAGAAGTTTTGGGGACTGGAAAACATATTAAACAAAATCTATTTTTTTTTTTTTTAAGAGACAGGGTTTCACCATGTTGGTCAGGCTGCTGTCGAACTCCTGACCTCAGGTGATCCGCCTGCCTCAGCCTCCCAAAGTGCTGGAATTACAAAATCTAAACGAAAATAAATATCATCTCCTTGTTCGGAATTTCAGCTTCAGACAGGATGGTAGTAACATCCCCCTCCACCCAAGTTTCTTCCTTTTTGGCAGCTCAAGAAAAGAGCTATTTACAATCCAGGTCTTCCTCCCTATCACAGGTTTTCTAAAACGGTAAGCACCAAAGGGCTGCTCACCGACAAACAAAAGCAGCATATAATGCACCAGGAACCAGGGAAAACAACTTTAAACACAGCCTAGGAGATTCCTAAGCAATGTTTAACCTGTAGAGATTGTGCAGAAATGCAATAGCTGCCCTTGACTTGCAGGACAAACTCTAGACTAACCTTAATGGGTCCTGGAGCAGTCACAGCAAGCCTGCGTGAAGAAGCTATGGAACCTAGGTTAAGAGCTTGGGCTCTGCGGTTAGCAGATCTGACTTCAAAACTCGCCTCCTCCGCTTGTCAGTTTTTTGACCTTGGACAATTCACTTAATTTTCCACACCACTGTCTCTGCATTTGTAAATTCTACTGTGATGGGCTCCCCAGGACTTGAATCATTCATGGAAACTTCTAGAAGCTTGAGCAAGTTTAATAGTATTCAGAGGCCTAGTGTGTCAAAAACAGCTTAACTGCTTTAACATGATGTTGAAGCACAGTAAGCCTTGCCCTGTGCGCCTCAGCAGCACCTATGTTTTGGGATGGCATCTAAAGCACTGTGGAAGGCAAGGAAGAGTATGACTGGTGAGGTCTTGTGGCTTTCGAATGCCACCTCAAAGGCCTCTCTCCATTCCTTTAAAAACTGACTGTACGTTTATACATGGCGGGCATTGTGCTGGATTTGCAGGTTTTGATGAATAGAAACAGTCCGCAAAGACACAGCCCACTCTATTTGGTGAAGGTGCCAAATGAGGTCCTATTTGTGGGGCTACACATGCTTGTACTCAACAGACATGTGAAGGGTGCCTTCTAGGGGCTGGAGATGCAGATGCAAAAAGACAGTCTCCGCCCTCATGTAGCTTGATTTCTATGGGGAGAGAGAGACTGAGTGAATAAGCAAATAAATAGATCCTATGACGCCTATGTGGTGATAAGGGCCAAAGGGAGCAAAGAAAGCAGATGCAGCAAAGGAAGGGGATAAAAAGGAAATGACTGATATTTTAGACAAGGTCATCAAGAAAGACCTCTCTAAGAAGGTGACCTTTAAGAAGAGATCTGAATGAAGTAAAGAGCTATGAGGATGTCTGAGGTAGACAGGCAGAGTAGCATCAAACACAAGAGCCCCAGGAAGGAGCATGCCTGACATGTGACTGGAGAGGGGAGTAGCAGGGAGCTCTGCCCACAGAGATGACAGAGGACATTACAAAGGACTCCGAGGTGAGTGCAGTTCTACAGGCATCCACTGAGCACCTACGAGTGCTCACTGCCAGGGGTAGGAGACGGAGGAGGACATAAAAGTCCACACTTGAAGGAAAGGGGAGGACTTTCAAAACAAGGGGAGGCGCACGCTCTAAAGTCTAAACTGAGGTGATCAGAAACTAACTCTCTTCATAGAGAATCAGGGTTCCTCCTACCTGATTTCAAAACTCCATCAACACTCATAGCTAAATTTACTTAACACTCTTCATACCTAGCAAAACTCAAGCAAAAACTTGAGGTAAAATTGCTTAGGCAGGGCGCGGTGGCTCATAACTGTAATTACAGCACTTTGGGAGGCAAAGGCGGGTGAATCATGAGGTCAGGAGATCGAGACCATCCTGGCCATGGTGAAACCTCGTCTCTACTAAAATACAAAAAATTAGCTGGACATGGTAGCATGAGCCTGTAGTCCCAGCTACTCAGGAGGCTAAGGCAGGGGAATCGCTTGAATCCGGGAGACGGAGGTTTCAATGAGCCAAGATAGTGCCACCCCACTCCAGCCTGGTGAAAGAGCAAGACTCCATCTCAAAAAAAAAAAATTGCTTAAAGTCTCTGTGAAATCAAATAAGAATCGCAAAAACAAGACAAATGGGATATTTATTCTGTCGAGTACAGAAAGTGGCCCAGCTCAAATGTCCCCTGATCCTCAACACCTTTCCTGATTGCACTGGTCACCCTTTTTAGATCTTCCGGATTACCCAACTGCATCTTCACCATAACATTTACCCCATCTGATCCTGAACCGCAGTGAATTCTTTATCCTGCTCATTCATACCACATATTATAAGTCCTTTAGGGAAATTCCATGTTTCCAAGCACAAAGCACTATGTAAGGAACTGGCCCAGGGCCACCAGGGTGCAACTTCTAACATTCAGTTTTCACCAACCTGCTCATTCACTCTTGCCAGATGGGATTCTTGCCAACCCTGAACCAACACTGCCCCAGTGTGACATGGTCTCTATGCAGTATAACAAATCTACTACATTTATATCCATTACGAATGGCAACAATCTCTTGATGGGACATCAAGAACACTGCATCTTATGTCGGTACATAAAACACAGAGACAGAAGAACCGTGAGTTAGAACCAAAGTGCCCAGGCCAGTTTCATGTGCAGGAGGTCAGATTTCTGGACCAAATGACACCCTAAGTGGCTCTTGGCTGGCAGTAAACATGATTCATCTGGTGGTCCAGCTACTTTATTGCTTACTTTACACAGACAAATAATGACATCTCAATGGGTCAGAAGAAAGTCCAATCCAGTTCAATCCAAAAAATGTTTATACCACAGTGCTGGACAGTCCCTACCCTTGAGTTCAGTGAGGAAGTCAGACCAGTAAACAAATGACAATACTATACAGTGTGTGACATTCTGGGAAGGAAGTATACAAACTGGCTTAAGGGAAATGAGAATAGGGAGGGTTTACTGAAGAGGAGACAGTTAAGCTGAGCCTTAAAGTTTAGGAGGGAGCAGCCAGGCAGAAACGAAGAGGTAACATCCAAATTCACTGTCCCCTGAGTAGTCTCAGCAAAGTGGGGCACCTGCAAGTAATTATGAGTGGCTGGAGCATACAAGTGGAAAGATGGTGAATGCAAGGTTGAACAGGCTAGCAGAGTCAAACCAGAAAGGGTCCTGTATGTCGCTGAAAAGTTTCAAGCAGGGAATGATCAGATGGATGTTTTAGAAAAATCCTTCTGTTGACAGCTGGAAGGTGGGTACTCACACGGTCCATTTGCTATACTGTTTTGATGGCCTGACATATTTCAGAATTTTCTTTTCATCATTATGCTGAGCGGGTATGTAAATGTTACATTGGAAGAAGTGTGTGACTAGATCCAGGGAGCCCAGCTGAAGTTAGAAATGACAGAGAAGGACAGTGTAAGGAGGACAGAGAAAAAAGGATAGATTCAATGGAAAAGACAGGATCTGGTTAAATGCAGGATGGGGTGCATCGGTGGCTATTTGAATCAGGCAACTTGTTGAGTAGTGAGAGTAAATTCTGGAGGAAAACCAGGGTTGCTTTGTTTTGTGATGGTGGTGGTGTGAAGCAAGGGAGAAGAGAAGGGAGCAGGAGGGAGTTTTATTTTGAATTAAATGAGGCTGAATTTTGATTCCCATATGTAGATGTCTAGTCAGTGGGTCGATACGACGGCCTGGAACCCATAATCCTATGTTATCTAAACCCCATCCTTGTTTGTACCATGGTTACAAACCAAATAACATGACATTGTCTAAATGTTTACATGCATTTGCATGCATGTTACCCATATTTGACTCTTACAAGCATACTATGAAGCAGGAAAATAGATACTGTTATTTCCATTTTACGGGTAAGAAAACTAAAGTTCAAATGACTTGCTGATTGTCATACAGTTGACTACGTGAGAGCAGAAACAAAATTCCACATCAGACTCTAGTGCATGTTCCTTCCAGTTTCTCCAGGCCCTTGACATTGAATGTTTAGAGAAAACGATGTGGATCTCTGTGGGTCTCCTCCTGCATTCGTTCTCAGGAGGTCAACGACTCAAAGAATCGGGCCAGATAAAGGCCTTCTGGGTTGCAGACCCTGTAAAGAGGGAGCAATAAACTTAAGGGGGAAGAGAGGTCCTGGGCAGCTCTCCAACAATTATTCATTAAATCATAAGGTCTAAACAAGAGTTTGTCTCATCAGCCTTTTTCTGCCAAAAGCTTTTAAGGTTTTCTTCTTTTAGTTATCCTTGCAAAGTGAGATTTCTCTCTGAATCTCAGGAAAGGCTGGCAGTTTTCCAACACAAGGCAACACTCTCAAATCAGTCTAATTTAGAAAAGATTTCATCTTACTCAAATGAATTTGACATACCCTTCCTAAAATGCTTAACAGTTGAGGGTAAAAGGAGAGATACAAGGAGTCTATGAAACCATCCCTACTGTCAGAGAAGCTTGTAGTCTTCAAGGGAAGACAAAACACACAGACATGAACAGTCAGACACAAAAGCCCCACAACAGTGCCAAAAGGATTCAGTTAACTGGGGAAAACTGAGCATATACTTTTATTTTTGCTCCCTCCTGAATCCCATTAAAACCAGAGTAAAAACAAACGAAAAGAGCAAAAGGAACAGAAGAGAAGATAACCAAACATAAAATGTCAATCCTTTTTGAAAGATTAAAAAGTAGATAAGTTAGTAGAGCTGAGAAAGTGAATCTCTGCAGCCCATGAAGGGGATGCCAATTCACAAAGGCAACCTTGGGAAGGCTCAGGGATTAGAGGTACCAGGAGGCAGAGGAGACCAGGGATGGGGAGGGGCTGAAAACCGGGACTTAATACAAATTCTGTATAAAGAGGTGTTAGGGCCAGGCGCAGTGGCTCACGCTTGTAATCCCAGAACTTTGGGAGGCCGAGGTGGGTGGATCATGAGGTCAGGAGTTCAAGACCAGCCTGGTCAACATGGTGAAACCCCATCTCTATTAAAAATACAAAAATTAGCTGGGTGTGGTGATGGGCGCCTGTAATCCCAACTACTTGGGAGGCTGAAGCAGGAGAATTGCTTGAACCCAGTGGGTGGAGGTTGCAGTGAGCTAAGATCAGGCCACTGCACTCTAGCCTGGGCGACAGAGCCACCCTCTGTCTTAAAAAAAAAAAAAAAAAAAAGGTGTTAGACTATCAGGTCTGCTGTCACATCCAGGACAGCCAGGGACTATTTACTCCTCTACCTACACAGGAGAAGGTAGATTTATTCTGTAAGAACCAGCTCGGATCTAAATGCAGGAATGTTAGGAACAGCAAAAGACAGGGAGAGGAACTGTACTGAAATCAGAGGCCCTGAATGAAACTCTCTATCTTAAAGGATGAGATCCCTGCCCTCTAACCTACTTGGCTTCCAGAATGCTGGCAGCTCCACTCCCACCCCACACAGGAAAGCTGGAGGATTCTTTCCTGGAGAAAACAAATAATGTCACGGAAAAGTTCAACAAACGATGGCTCTGGGGGATTTCTCAACAAAATGGCAGCAGGGGGAGGGCTCCTGCCCTTTATAATATTAATATAAAGCCCATCTTTATATTATAATATAATATATATTATAAATTATAATATAATTTATAATATAAATTATATTATATATAATATAAATTATAATATGAATTATAATATAAATTATAAATAATTTATAATATAAATTATAACAACCCTATATAATATTAATATAAAGCCCATCCTTGACACAAGCTCTTCCCACCTCTATACAGAACATCCAATCAGCTTTTTAGGGTCTCACACTTAAATACAATTCATAACCAAGGATTGCCAGACATCTGAGGAGAAGCCTTTAACACGAAAAGACAGAGCACAAAGTAAACAGAAAAAAATAACTCAAAGAAATGAGACAAGGAGTCAAATAAAACCTCAAAAATAAAAACCTATAATCACAGAAGAACAGGATCAAGAAAAAAAAAAAAAAAAAAAAAACCAGACCAGTGAAAAGTTCTTAGAAATTAAAAATAATATTAGAAATAAAAATATAAATAATGATCCAGAAGATAAAGCTGAATAAATCTGTCAGAAAGCAGAACCAAAGACAGAGGTTGAAAATAGGAAAGATAAAATTTGAGGATCAAGAGTTCCAGAGACGAGAGAGAAAAAGATCATCAAAGAAATAATTTAAGAAATTTTCCTTAATCTTCCACTTAAAAGAGTTCATCCTGTGCTCAGTATAATGAATAATAAAAAAATTTTTAAAGTCACATTGTGAAATTTTATAATAATGGGATAAAGATAACACAGTTTGAAAGTAAAAAAACAGCTTGCATACGAAGAATTAAGTGCCACCAGAATTTTCAATAGCACCTCTGGAAGCCATAAGACAAAGGAGAAATGCTTTCAAAATTCTGAGGTGAAATGACTTCCAATTATCAAGTATAAAAACAGAATGGGTATTTTTAGACATGCAAGGTCTCAAACTTTACCTCCCACACACTCTTTTATCAGGAAGTGATTGGAGGATGTGCTCTACCAAACAAATGAGCAAACCGAGAAAGAGGAAGACGGGTATCCAGGAAACAGGGTGAAGGGAATCAGCTACACAGCAGGCCTTGAGAACATATCTGGAGAATCCAGGGAGGCATCTGCAGGAGGAAATGAAACTAACATGATCAACTGATGTATCTGCCTAGGATGTAAAAAAGAATACTTAAAAATTATAGTTGTGGTTTGGGAAGTAAGAGTAAGCTGGACATAGAAAATTAAGAAAATGGCCAGGAGTGATGGCTCATGCCTGTAATCCCAGCACTTTGGGAGGCCAAGGACGGTAGATCACCTGAGGTCAGGAGTTTGATACCAGCCTGGCCAACATGGAGAAAACCCGTCTCTACTAAAAATACAGAAATTACTTTGGGAGGCCAAGGCAGGCAGATCACAAGGTCAGGAAATCAAGACCATCCTGGCCAACATGGTGAAACCCTGCCTCTACTAAAAATACAAAAAAATTAGCTGGGCGTGGTGGTACGTGCCTGTAATCCTAGCTACTTGGAAGGCTGAGGCAGAACAATCGCTTGAACCAGGGAGTTGGAGGTTGCAGTGAGCCTGGATTGCACCACAGCACTCCAGCCTGGCGACAGAGCGAGACACTGTCTCAAAAAAAACAAAAAAGTAGCTGGGTGTGGTGGCAGGTGTCTGTAATCCCAGCTACTTGGGAGGCTGAGGCAGGAGAACTGCTTGAACCCAGGAGGTGGAGGTTGCAGTGAGCCGAGATCTCGCCACTGCACTCCAGCCTGGCCACAGAGTGAGACTCTGTCTCAAAAAAAAAAAGAAAGAAAACTCAGAAAATCAACAAGAAAGAAAATTAATTGTATAAGAATAAACTATAATTATAGGATAATAATTGGCTCAGCAGGTAAATAATACTAACATAAATATAAGCATTTAATACTGATGTAATTAAAAGCTGTGATATACCTGAAGGATGAAGAGGGAGGCAGTGGACAGAGAGAGTATAAGGAGGCTGACAGAGACTAATAGAGGATGTTTGAGCTTTTAAAATAAAGAAATAACAGCATAAGCCTAACAATCAGAACTATGGAGAAGAAGAAGAAAGCACTAAGAGCTGGAAATGGTTGCCTTCCAGGAAGGGAGTCAGGTGTGCACAGCCTTCCAGTGGGACTGATGCAGAAAGGGTGCGGACACTACGTGACAGGTGGGCAGGCCCTTGTCAACTATGAAATGTATAATTCTGGGAACCTTGCAGTTTTGCGTTTAAGCATGTTCTGCAAGGCAGTGACTTTGAAAAGTTTATTCCCTCAAGAGACACAAGCAAGAAGGTGACACTCCATTTTAACTGCACATGTGACACAGTTCACACAAGAAACTTGGAAGGATGCCCTCTTGTTCCACAAAGCCAGCAAGCAGTTCCTTCTAGCCTGCAAAGGACAATCATCTTGAGGATAAACTTAGCAGTTATATACAGTGTTGCTCTTCTCACTATTCTGTTCTAAGCCCTCTGTTTCTTGTCAGCAATTTGAATGCAAACACACAATATCTCACTCACACACACACACATGTCGGTTTCCCTATAGCAATGATGAATTATTTGAAACCCCCTAGTACATTTGCTCTAAGGATTGCTATTTTAAGTTGTTGCTATCCTGGGCAAGTGAGGCACTGGCTCTCTCTCAATCCCCAAAACAGAAAGGTGGATAGTGAACAGCACATGAATGAGTACAGTGTGGAACTGTCATTCCAATATGGACACGGACAGGACAGCCTGAGAAGTACGCTGCCACGAATTGGACAATACTACAAGAGTTCTCTGCTGTAATTAGGATGTATTCATGAGGATTAACATGTATATCACTTTTATTTTTCTGAGACACAGTCGTGCTCTGTCGCCAGGCTAGAGTGCAGTGGCTCAATGTCAGCTCACTGCAACCTCTGCCTCCTGGATTCAAGCAATTCTCCTGCCTCAGCCTTCCCAGTAGCTGGGACTACAGGCACGCAGCACCATGCCCAGCTTATTTTTTTGTATTTTTAGTAGAGACAGGGCTTCACCACGTTGGCCAGAATGGTCTCAATCTCCTGACTTCGTGATCCGCCTGCCTTGGCCTCCCAAAGTGCTGGGATTACAGGCAGGAGTCACCACGCCCAGCCGATATTTTTATGAGCCTTATTTCTCCAGTGGCTTACACTATTATTTGGGGGACCGTTATCTTATTTAATTCAACTTACTTTTTTAATGGCTTCTTAACACTTGAGCATTGATTGTTTCTGTTTCACAACTGCAAAGAAGGCACAGAACTGCTATGAAAATGGCCCCCAGTGTCCACAATTCTGCTTCTAAGGGTGAATCATTCAGTGTACTCAATGAGCAAAACAATCATTACAGTGCATGCTCCATGACAACAGGCACTGTGCCTGTCTTACGCCCCCTTCCCAAGTAGCAAGCACACAGTAAGTACCTGGCACTATGGGGAAAGGGGAAAAGGAGAGGAAAGGCTCCTGTGCTATTCTAAACATCCTACTATGAATGAATAAATAAGACCAAGTCCCTGTCCTAAAGGACGTCAGAGACATAAAAACAAAAAATTATACTGTAAAGTGATGATGGATGAATAGAATGTCATTAGCAAGGAAAAGGGAAATAAGGGCACTGCAAGCAGTGGGAAAAGTGTGAGATCACAGCAGAGTCTCATTGATTTTTTTAAAAACTGACATTTCCCAGTTTTCTGCATTACACATACAGAACCTTCTTTCCTAGAAGACCATGCTCCTTTCTGCCTCTTCCTCAGCCCTCCCACCCTATCTTGCCTCTTTAATTGATATTCAGTGTTGAGCAAAACTCTCCTCAGGAACTTCTTCCTCACCTTCCCAGGCTGGATCAGGCTCTGAAAGAACTTCCTGTAACTCCTCATACTTTGCCTTCATTACAAGAATCTCAGTTTAGAGCTCTGCATTTGTCATTACTTGATTGCCTTTCTCACTGGACCATGAGCAACTTAGGGGCAGATTCAAATATGTTTTGTTTACCATTATATCTTCACCACCAATTAAGCATTGCACCTGGCATATACTGAGACTTCAACAGGTAAGAAAAATTTACACCTAAAGGCATGAGGGTACCTAAGTAAGATGTGGCAAAATTATTTTTGTAAAGTATTTTATTTAATTATGATACATTTATCCAATGTGTATGAGTCCCCTTCAAAGTCCCTGAAAGGTCCTGGGTTCTGTGGGAGATTACCAGATATTTTGTGATTTGATCTTTATTCAGATGAAATCTTATACCTTCTTCTACCAGAAAGACTTTGACAATTTTAATGGATCTATTAAAATTATTGTTTTTAAATGACAGAAACTACTTATAAGAACTTAAGCTGGGGCACGGTGGCTCATGCCTGTAATCCCAGCATTTTAGAAGGCCAAGGTGGGTGGATCACCTGAGGTCACGACTTCAAGACCAGCCTGGTCAACATGGTGAAACCCCATCTCTACTAAAAACACAAAAGTTAGCTGGGTGTGGTGGTGGGCGCCTGTAATCCCAGCTACTCAGGAGGTTGAGGCAGGAGAATTGCTTGAACTCAGGAGGTGGAGGTTGCAGTGAGCCAAGATTGTGCCACTGCACTCCAGCCTGGGCGACAGAGCAAGACACCGTCTGGGAAAAAAAAAAAAGAAAGAACTTAAATATCCTCTTTTAAGTTATTTCTTGGGTAAACAATATTGCGCAAATATTTAGTAAAATTTGTACAGACTCATATCACTTGAAGACATGTTACCTAGAAAGAAAAAGTGAAGCTTCTTCTGTGACTTAGTGAGTGAGTATTTGTCTATCTATCAGAGTTTTTAAGTATGATTTGCTCCCTGGCTTGTCAAAGTCCAGAAGCTTAGCTTAATTGGGCTGAGGTAGGAAGGAAAGCTGCCTTAATCAGTCACACTTTTGGGGGTACAGATGCCTTCTGCATTAGAGAAATCATAAATAAAATACTGGCTTATATTTGTTGTCCCATAATTATTAACAGCATCCTGGCCTGAACAATACATTATATGGTCATTTTACTGGATCCAGACTTTCAGACTCCTTTCTTGGAATTTTGCAACTAAAAAGCCTAGAAATAATGGCTAACATTGATTAAATGTTTACTATGAGCCAAGTATACTTTAAGTGAATTACATAACCAGTTATTTACCTCTCATAAGACTCTATAAGGAAACCCTAGGAAATTGACATGTATGGATGGAAATAACTTAGCCAGGGTCACAGAGCTAGAAAGGGTGACACTGGGTTTAACTCCAAAATCTTCACCACCATACCATATAGCTTCTTGAGAAATGGCTTTTTTCTTTGCTGCTTTTCACGTTCCTGAAAAAGGGAAATTCCCCACCGCTCATATTCTTTCATTTCTGCCCTGCCTCACATTCCCCCCTCCTCCTTAATCCTGTCTTGCTTTTTTCTTTCTCTTCAGGGTCCCAGGAAACCAATAAAGAACACTGAGAAAGAGAAGCGTGATATTCTAGGTAGGAAATGAGTCCCAGAGGGAAATGAGTAGAGGTAGTTAACTGAGAGACTTCCATTAACATTTCCAGAAATCCAATTAGCTGATGAAGTCTGTTACTGAAGGTAACTATTGAAAGTATCGCTACAAACTGACTGAATTCATTTAATCTTAATATTTAAGATGATTATTTTGTTGTTTTGAGGACACTAAAATGACAAGAATTTTCAATATAGAAATTAATAACATGCTTAAAAGGGCTAAACATCTCAAATCAAATTTATTATCAGATTCAGGTCCTATATACACCACATGTATTTCCTAAAAGTCCCAAAGCATCACAAAAACAGTATTCCACATGTGGTTTATATGTAAGTTGAATGCCAAAGATCTAAAATTGTTTTCACACCTGCAGCTGACACATGTGAATCCCGGACTTGACACATATTAGCTGCAAAGTCTCTAGTAAATCATGTAACCCCCATGTAAAATGGAAATATTGCCTGCCGTATCCCCACCCTTAGAGGATCATTTTATGGAACAAATGGGATAATGTATGTAAAAAAAGTTATAAACTGGAAGTAATTTAAAATATAAATGTAATTTATAATATAATTTAAAGTAATAAGCATAGATGATTTAAAATATAAAATATAAATGATAGACTACAATTTTGAAAATAATATCTAAAGTGAGGTAAGGCATTCTAAAGGCTGAGACCAGTGTTTGTGTGCTGACATGAAAAAACACAGAAGATCTACAACGTGGAAAATGTACCTGCCTAACACTATGTACAGTATGAGCTCATTTCTGTAGGAACAGAGTATTTTTCTAAGCTTATACTAACATATGGAAAGCTACATACCAAGCTTTGAAGACAAATTAGTTCTGGAGGTTAGGCATATATTACTTTTGCAATAAAATACACACTGGCAAAGACTCTGCTTGATCAAACTTCACCCAGGCTCCTCAAAGCCCTCTGGGGCCTCCACACCACCTCACTTTCTATCTTTGGCCTGCCCAGCCTGGTTTTAGCAAGAATCCTGCTAAGTAAGTCTGAGTACCCCCGACCAGCCCCACCTACGGCCCAACCCCATCCTTGATATCTGATCAAGTTCCTCATCCTCCACTGTTGCTGTCTAAGCCTTTGGCCTCCCTTCAGCAAGAATCCTGTCAGGTCAGTTTAGCCAGAATCCCCCTACCCTTGATGCTTCCTTTAAGTGACTTTCCACCCACTGACCCCTTCACTTTCTCCTTGGCTATCAATCTCCACTTGCCCTTTTCATGTTTAGAGTTAAGCCAGATCTCTCTCTCTCTCTTATTGCAATAGTCTTGAAAAACGTCTTCCTGGTTGGGCACAGTGGCTCACGCCTGTATCCCAGCACTTTGGAAAGCTGAGGCAGGCGGATCACCTGAGGTCAGGAGTTAAAGACCAGCCCAGCCAACATGGTGAAATCTTGTCTTTACTAAAAATACAAAAATTAGCTGGGCATGGTGGCAGGTGCCTATATGCCCAGCTAATTTTGGGAGGCTGGGCATATAGGCACCCAGCTAATTTTGGGAGGCTGAGGCAGGAGAATCACTTGAACCAGGGAGATAGAAGTTGCAGTGAGCCGAGATTGCATTACTACACTACAGCTTGGATGACAGAGAAAGAAAGGAAGGAAGGAAAGGAAGAAAGAAAAGAAAAGAAAGAAAGAAGGAAAGAGAAAGAAAGTAAAAGAGAGGAAGAGAGGAAGGAAGGGAGGGAGGGAGGGAGGGAGGGAAAAGAAAGAAAAGAAG